>SJYQ01002674.1:19263-39245 GCA_006410935.1 Redunca redunca
AAAAAAAAAAAAAAAAAAAAACCGTCCTCCAGAACATATCAAAGAATTTTTTTAAATAAAACATGCTATGGATTGAATTGTTTCCCCAAAAATTCTTATATTAAAATCCTAATCCTTACTCTGCTCAATATCATGTTGCAGTCTGAATGGGAGGGGAGTTTGAGGGAGAATGGATACATATATATATATATATATATATATATATATGGTTGAGTTCCTTCACAGTTCACCTGAAACTATCACAACATTGTTAATCACATATACCTCAAAACAAAATAATTTTTTTTAAGAACCCTAATCCCTAATGTGATGGTGTTTGGAAATGGGGCCTTGGGAGAGGGATTAGGTTTAGATGAGGTCACGAGGGGGCAGCCTTCATGATGGCATTAGTGCCCTTACAAGAAGAGATACTGTAGAGTTCAGTGTCTCTCTTTTCCTCTGCCATGTAAGGATGCATCAAGATGGCAGCCATCAGCGACCAAGAAGAGAGCACTCACCAGGACCCTATCCTGTTGATGCCCTGGTCTTGGGCTTCCCAGCCTCCAGAACTGTGAGAAAATAAATAGCTGTTGTTTAAGCCACCCAGTCTATGGTATTCTGTTATGGTAGCCCGAGCTGACTAAGATAAAACATATTAAAAAATTTGAAGATAAAACTCAAAATGAGTCAGCACCTTATTGGTGAGGCATTATGGGAAGAGCACTGGTCAGGGATATTGGGTTGGCCAAAAAGTTCACTCAGGCTTTTCCACAAGATGAAAAAACCCAAATTAACTTTTCAGCCAAGCCAATATATAGCCTGAGCTCCATTACTGACTTCACTTGAACATGTTGATTCTGCATCTTCAGAATTAGGGGACCAGGTGAGCTCCCTAAGAGCCACAGTGCAGCACCACCCTGACTCCCTCTCTGACCATGACTCTGCCTGTGCCTGTCACTAATGACACTGCAGTAACCAGGTGAGACAGGAAGAAATAATCACAGAAGGCAGAGACAAGAAGAATAACACAATGTGGTATATAAGCTGCCACTCTAACATGATATATAAGGCAAGATGCATAACTGAGATGAGCACTTATAAAACCTGCTTCAAAAACAAAGATCAAAATTGAATACTGCAGCACCATCACCATCTCTTTGTACTAAGGGTTAAGATGTATAAAAAGATGAAAAGAATGCAAATATATCAAGAAAAGAATGCTGCAGCCACAGAAAAAAACAGTGGTCACTCACCTCCATTCTACTCTTTATTATGTATGATAATTTTTCCAAGGTAAAGTATAAGAAAGATTATAATTGTGTAGAGAAAAGAGAACATGAGATACCAACCCAGGACACAGCAGCGCCGTCAGCAAGAAATTTGTCTTCCACTTCAGACCTCTAAATGCTGAGGAAGTAAAGGACAGAATGATTACTAGGGCAACTAGATTTAGTCCTCTTTACAAATATTTTACAGGAACGAAGACACAATTATATTTTGATAGGTCAGCTAAAATTCTTGATGCAATTTTTTTAATTTTCAAGCTTTTTAATTTCTATATTTAACACACCAACTTGGAATAATAATAATAATGCTTACACCTGTACGCCTTAGCAGACACGTATCCAGCAAATGCTCCCATAAGGACCCATAACACAACAGAACAGGTCATTAAAGCACCACGATTAGCAGGCGAAAGGAAACCAAGGCAGGCAAGAACTAAAAGCACAAAGAAGAAATATCAAACCAGTGACAATAATAGCCTCAAAACACAAAAGGCTTTATAATATATTAAAGATACCTTATTAAGACATTTTTATGAAACAGCATACAAGAAATTCTCTGATGTTACTTACTTAGCTAATTTTTTGACAATCTGTTCTTAACGAAAAGTCTGATCCCATACAAGGCAAACTGTGTTTTCAATTTAGTCTTTAACCTCCTTGTTTAAATCATTAATTATATTATTTTAAATCAAAGAGAAGATCTTCCCTTTCCCTACTCCAGTAGTCACTCCCTAAAGAGCAAATCATTCTTCCCCACAAAAATTTCCATCTGTTTCCTTTTATTCAAGGTGAGGGGGAAAAAACATCACAGTGAGACTTGGCCTCAGGAAAACATAACCTTAAGAGCTAAATTTAGAAGTTATCACTGACATCTGAAACACCCAATAAGCCATTTGTTTACAGAAGCTTTGTGAAAATCCCCACTCTGGTTATCAAAAACTGACAAATTCTACTCTTGGTTGATAATGAAGGCAGAGAGAGTTCATCAGCCATTGTGAGCCTACTAACGATGCCATTTCATTTATACATTTCAAGACCAGCGCTTGGGCATGCCTTAGCATTTCAAAATCCTAATCTCTGAATTATAATTCCCTGAGCCCACCTAAAATATGATCTACCCACATGCAAAGCAAGGAACATGTATATTGGACATAACAATAAATTATTCAGAACTGAAGAAACTATGAAAGGTCCTTGATATAGGAACATATTCAGACTCATATCCTTAAAACACAAACTTTATTTTAAATACACTACACTCATTAAAACATACTATAAAGTACACATTTCCTTAAACTTTAGGGTAGAATTTTCAAAGTTCTTTTGTACACATGAATCGAAGTTTAACCTATGTCAGAATGTTGAAGATGACACATATTGATCTGAGCCTACTCACATAAAGTAGTAAATGTCATAATCAAAACTTGTGTTCCTTGACCCAGTAAAATTGATAGCAACATTCCATGCCTTGGAGGTCTGAATACATCCGCATGAACAAGCTTCCAACCATAATCCTTCTGGATATCTTCCTGCATAAAAGAAAGTCTTTAATAAACACAGGAGTTATTATGACAGAAAGTTACAAGAGCTCTGACAGTTAGCGGAAAACTAATTTTCCTCTAAAGACAAACTAATGGCTCATTTTGGATAAAGTAGGTCTCTGGCAGGTATGTGATCCTGCCATACAAATGAGCCATTCTCTAAGTTTTGCACTGAAGTAGTGTGTTAATTATGTAAAGCACACAATTGACTTGATTTTCATGGAGAAAGCNAAAAATGTGTGCACATGTAAAAGAAAGACATTCAAATTATCATGTCAGTTTTCTAAAGTTAAATTTGGATCAAAGGCTAATACATTTGGATAATACCTCAATATATTAAATGAACTTAAAGTTCTATCACAAAAGTTCATTACCAATTAAGCAATTGAAGCAACACTATTCTTAAGGTTATTTTACAACTTTTTAAGAGTACATTCCCAAAAATAAACAAGGGGAAATGAAAAAGATCAGGAACGCAAACTTAGTTCCAGAACATGAAACTGAGAATGGAAGACCAGGAGTGAAGGTTAAATTGATGACTGGCTGACTGTCCTTGGGTGGATCCTTAGATGGATTAAGGCTTTTAACTTTATCAAGTCTTTATCAAGTTTCAGGGTAAAGATCCCATGGACCAGCTCTTACTGGTTCCAAAACTGAATCTTAAAAATTATGTCCAAATGAAAACCAAGACCTTCAGCCATCCCACCACCCAGCCAAATCTGGACACATTTTAAAAAGTTTCACCAGAATCTCTGAAAAGACCAGCACTGTTGTAGAAAAATGCCGCTAAGATGTCTAAAATGTCTGTTAAATGTCATAAGTAAATTAGCTCAAGACAGAAACTAAAGTACATTTATTGTTATATCATAAATATTAATACTAGAGATTAGCCCCACCATTGATCTGGATGCCCTTTCCTTTCACGACCCCTTTAAAGAAATCATTTAAATAAATTTTATTTGAAGAGACTCCTTGAAGGTGTAACAAAATGGGACATGGACTATTGCCCCAACAA
This sequence comes from Redunca redunca, assembly GCA_006410935.1. Classification (NCBI taxonomy): domain Eukaryota; kingdom Metazoa; phylum Chordata; class Mammalia; order Artiodactyla; family Bovidae; genus Redunca; species Redunca redunca. The sequence goes on from SJYQ01002674.1 coordinate 23,085, forward strand.
AGATTTTCTAGAAAAGTTAAGATATGATCATTATAATGAGGAGGAGAAGAAAGAGTGAGGATAGAAATAGGAGGGGGAGGAGAATGGGAGCTATTCTCACTTTAAAGGCAATAGCATTGTAAATCAACTATACTTCAATAAAATGAAATTTTAAAAAATAAAGGTGATAACTAATGAGAACCTACTGTTAGCTCAGGGAACCCTACTCAGTGCTCTGTGGTAACCTAAACGGGAAGGAAATCCAAAAAAGAGGGGATATATGTAAACATATAGCTGATTCACTCTGCTGTACAGCAGAAACTACCTCAATATTGTAAAGCAACTGTACACCAATAAAATATTTCTTTAATTAATTAATTTTATTTGGAGGCTAATTACTTTACAATATTGTGGTGGTTTCTGACATACATTGAAATGAATCAGCCATGGGTGTACATGTGTCTTCCATCTCGAAATAAAATATTTTTTTAAAAACAAAGGCAATGGCAGTATAAGGAAAATCATCACCTCAGAAGACCATACTCATAGAATTATACCCTTCCTTACTTTCATCTTTACCTTTATAGTCTTCTTCCATCCAAAACTGCTTTATTATAAGAGATGAAGGGGGAAAAGTACTATGTATACAGTTTCATCTATTTCTCATCAGCTTCTCTGATCAGTCTCCTAAGTTACTAACTGAAGATCCTATGCTTGCTGTCAGCACTTTATGAAAGCCTCAATCATTACATTCTCAGTTGGTCCATTCTTCAGTTTCATGTTGAAACTATTCCTTCCACAGTCATGAAGGATTTCTAACTCTGTGGTTTGATCCTGTTGAAGATTCCTGAGGAATCAAGTCCCTTCACTGTGAATCCACTAGAATGTAAGCTTCCTGCGAGCAGAAGCCTGTGTGCCTTATTCACTGCCATGTCTGAGCACCTCCCCTAGTGCTTGGCATCCTAATAGGGATGAAAAAGAACACCTGGAGAATGAATCGACCTTCACTCACAGACATTATCTCCACACAATTGTCTCATCTAAATGACTTGCCTTGATTAAGTGACCACTTGGCAGTGCTTTGGTTTCTCATCTGTAATCTTTTCATCTTTCTCTGCTCTCTTCCCAGTGTTTCATGACATCTTTACCTTCCTCCACCCCAGTTGGTTACTGCTTTTCCTACACTCTACTTTGTTCAGACTTTCTGACCCCACAAATGAAAGCATCTGTCTTGTTTTCCTTCCATCTTCTGCACAGGGTCCACTATCACAGTCCTATTCTGCCTACTTCCCAGCATGTATTACTCTTTACACGCAGACATGCTATCTCTTGGACATCTCAGCCTTCTCTTTCCCTTGAGCATAAACATTAGTATATTTACAACAGATTTTCCTTTTTGTTTCTCTTTGTGTATGTAGAGAGGTGGGGAAGGAGAAGAGGAGAAATTAGCTAGAGAGAAGAAAAACTGTCACTCAAGATCATCTCTGATAGGGGGTTGGGGGAAAGGGAATTGGGTAAAGTAATTAAAAGGTACAAACTTGCAGTTGTAAGATAAATAAGTACTAGAGATATAATGTACAATATGATAAATATAATTAACACTAATGTACGTTATACTGAAAGTAGTTAAGACTGTAAATCCTAAGAGTTTTCATCACTGAGGGGAAACTTTTTACATTTCTTTCATTTCGTATCTATAGGAGATCACTGATATTCACTAAACTTAGTGTGGTCATCAATGCAAGTCAGATAATTATGCTGCACACCTTAAACTTATACTACTATATGTTAATTATATCTCAATAAAACTGGAAGGAACAAAAGATCATCTCTGGTAACAAAATAATTTTTAAAATACACATATGCATATATATGTGTGTGTGTGTGTATATATACATTTCCCACCATGAAGCTACTTACTCTTTAATTCATAAAGTGCTTACCTAAACCACTGAATGCTGGTATGAGACATGGACATCAAAACATAATCCCACCTAGAACTCCACCTGATCTGTTTGTTTTCCTAAAAACAAAAATACAAAAATCATATGACCAAACTTTAAATGACCTTTTATTAAAGGTTATAATCCTAAAACAGAAAGTTATTCTGCCTGTACATTCTCCATTTCTTTACTGCTAACTTCATGGAATCATGCAATCTAGCCTGATATTTTCATCTTACTTTTATTTACTGATATCCTATATCATTTCAGGCTTCCCTAGTGGCTCAGATGGTAAAGCATCTGCCTGCAATGTGGGAGACCCAGGTTCGATCCCTGGGTTGGGAAGATCCCCTAGAGAAAGAAATGGCAACCTACTCCAGTACTCTTGCCTGGAAAATCCCATGGATGGAGAAGCTTTGTAGACTACAGTCCATGGGGTCACAAAGAGTCGGACAAGACTGAGCAACTTCACTTCACTATCTCATTTCAAAAAGGGACTAGGAAAAGGACTAGTTTACTGTTCATCAGAAATAATAGCACCCTTTTACTATTTTTCTGTCACCCTAAATCCACCCCATACTTCACTTCCTTTTGTCCAGACCACATTTTCATCTTAATTGAAACTTCATAGGCATATACAATGAGAGTCACTGTGGTTTGTTTTTAAATTTTAGAACCTAAAAACAACCAAAAATTCCCATCAGAATGGGAATAAACAAACTATGGTAATCCATGCTAAGAAATACTATGTAACCATTAAAAAGAATGATGTGCATCTCTAGGTGATGACATGTCTATGAAATAGCATTAAATGAAAAAATAAAGGTGAAAAGTACATAGTAAGACACGTATGTACAGCAAGATTCTATTCCCCCTCCAAAAATAATACATATTTTATAGATGCAAACATTTTTCTGGAAGAAAAAACAATGGTTATACTTTCAGATGAAGAGACTAGAAATTAGGGGAAGGGTAGTAAAGGAAGGCAGAATTTTACTTATACATTTTCTATATGGTTTGAAGCCTTCACCACATATAAGTATTGTCAATATTATTATTTAAATTGAACTAAAATTTTGAACTATAAAACAACTTGCTTCACAACACACCAAATCCACCAACTGCAAATAGGTTTATTATTACAGTATTTTGTTTACTTAGAAAACAGTATTCAATTTCTGTCATTATTTGTTACAGAATATTCTAATATTTTACTTTTGTACTTTAAGTATTTTGAAATGTTTCAGCAACAAACTGGTAAAAAAGTTTTTTAATATTGTGGTTCTTAATACTTATTAAAACCTAAGAAAATATAATCACCAGTTGTTTCTNAGGTATCTGTTTTTTGTGAAGTGTGGGGGATAGGTATAAAGAAAGTCAATGTACACTGCTTTTAAAAAATGGACATGATGGATTTTAATTAAAATGACTTTTAATTCACCAGTAGACTTTAGCTAACACCTGATGACTCAGTGTTCATGATGAACATCATCTATGAAAGGTCAGGTTGACATTTTGTATCTGCTGATGTGAGGTATCATTTTGCAGTCTTCCTGTTGAGAATCCATGGCCTGAGCCTGGTCATGAAGAACCATCAGACAGACCCAGGTTGATGGTCATCCTACAGAATGTAAGGTCTGTACTCTTCAAAATTTTCAAGAATATGAAACATAAGTAAAGACTGAAGAACTGGCCCAGATTGGAGGAGATCAAAAACTAAATATAACATGTAATCCTGGAAAGGATACTGAACCAGAAAGGGGAAAAGTGACATTGTTGGCCAGCTGGTGAAATCTGAATGGATAGATATGAATCAGATGGTAATGTAATGCTGTAATGCCAATATTGATTCCTGTTTTGCACAGTTGTACACTTGTTTTAGGGAAAGACACTCTGGCAGATTTAGGGGTGATGAGACAACATCTAGCTCTCAAAGGATTCACAGAAAGACTAATGATAATGGATACAGAAAGAAGAGCGAACAATGGAGCAAATGAAGTAAAATGTTAAACATTGGAGTATCTAGTTAAAGGGACTACAAGAGTTCTTTGTGTTATTTTAGCAATTTTTCTGTAGTATGAAATTGTTTCTAAATTATTTTTAGAAAACCTGAATTTACAGACTGACAAATTCAGGGATAGATATTCTTTGCATGAAAGGATTTGTCTTAGCCATTTTATCATTAAAATATTGTTATTATACCAAAGTGTGACTTAATTTGTCAAAATTTGAATTGCATGCATTTCTTCACCAGACTACTGTCAATTGCCTTAAGCAAGTTAACGCATATCAAGCCTTTTAATAAGGAGTGAAATAAGTGAGGGAAATTAAAAGGTCCAAACTTCCAGTTGCAAAACAAATGAGTCACAAGTATGAAATGTACAGGGTGAGGAATCTAGTCAATGATTATGTAATACCTCTGTATGATGACAGATGGTAACTAGACTTATCGTGGTGATCATTTTAAAATGGATAGAAATATCAGATCACTGTTTTGTAACAAACAAGAACTAACATAGCATTGTAAGTTAATTAAACTTCAAAACCAACAAACAAATAAATCCACAGAAAAAGGGGTCATATTTGTAGTTACCAGAGGTGGAAATGGGGGGAGGGGGAATTAGATGAAGGTGGTCAAAGGGACAAATTTCCAGTTATGAGGTAAACAAGTACTAGGGATGTAATGTACAACATGTTAAATATAATTAACACTGCTGTATGTTACATATGAAAGTTGTTAAAAGAGTAAATCCCAAGAGTTCTGATCACAAGGAAAAAATATTGCTTTTCTATTTCTTTAATTTTGTATCTATATGAGATGATGAATGTTCACTAAATTTACTGTGGTCATCTTTTCATGACATAAGTCAAACCATAATGCTGTACACCTTAAACTCATACAGTGCTCAGTCGCTCAGTTGTGTCTGACTCTGTGACCCAATGGACTGTAGCCCACCAGACTCCTCTGTCCCAGGCAAGAATACTCGAGTGGGTTGCCATGCCCTCCTCCAAGGGATTTTCCCGACAAAGGGATTGAATCACATCTCTTGCATCTCCTGCATTGGCAGAAGAATTCTTTACCACTGAACCACCTGGGAAGCCCCTAAACTCATACCATGCTATATATCAATTATAGCTCAATAAAACTGGAAGAAAAAATAAAACATAAAAAAAGAGATACTTTCAAATATACATGATGAAGTTTGGCTTTTATGTACAAAGAGAGCCTAGAAAATCTGCAGTTGTTAAATCAAGTAGTTTTTGCACCAAACATTGCCATCTGCTGGAAATAACAGTCCACAACACATACTCCTCCTCCATAAGACAATAAGAAATTATTTTAAAATCCTAAGGCACATTTGAGACAAAATGACAAATGTAAAAAGATAACTAAATGGTGGAACCCATTTTTTAAATCCATTTAAAATTAATTATTCTGCATCTTTACATCCCAGAGTTTCAAAATCTTTTATAAGACATAAAAGCATATGAGGTAGGCAGATCTTTAATGCTCTTTCTAATGAAATCACAAGAAGCAAAGGCAGAAATATAGATGAGAGTTCTTGATTCAGGACCCAGTATATGATGGGTTTCACTCAGTAAAAACACCTGCAGGGAATCAAAGAATCAAGGGGCAGGCAACTAGAGCTTCTTTTAGTCTAGTTGTTTTCAACAGGGAGAACAGCACCCTCTAGAGGACATAATGAAACGACGGGAGGATACTACTGGAATTAGAAGCATAGCAGAATGCCAGGCGTCCTGCAGGGCACTGGGAGACCCACACAAAGAAATGAGAACAATTTCCAAAAGCCCCCATCCACCATTTATGTGAGTGAAAAACTGCTTATGATTATCTGCAGCTAGATTCTAACTTCATTTTACAATTATATTATTTTTGGGTGCTAAATCTTTTCAGTCGTCTCCAACTCTTTGCGACACTATGGACCGTGACCCACCAGGCTTCTCTGTCCATGTGAATCTCCAGGCAAGAATACTGGAGTTGGTTCCCGTACTCTCCTCCAGGGGCTCTTCCTGACCAAGGGATCGAACTCTTGTCTCCAGCATCTGCTGCATTGGCAGGCAAGTTAATATACATTTATTTTTCCCCCAGGAATGCAACTACCATGTAAATTGACGGAAAATGGTACTGTTTGGCTTGAAACTTTATTAAAATTGATCAACATTTCAGAAAATCATGGCATCCTTTAGAAAAATGTGATATTTGAGCCACCAATATACAATAGTCTCATATTCATCTGTATTCATATATATCATATTTACAATGATTATACACATAGGTCCCTGGAGGAGGAAATTGCAATCTACTCCAGTATTCTTGCCAGGAAAATCCCATGGACCAAAGAACCTGGTAGGCTGTATGTAGTCCATAGGATCCCATAGAGTGGGACATGACTGAGCATGCACACATGCACGAATACACATAGGTGCAAGCATCTAACAATGACTGAAATATATCTTATTAAAAATTGATTTTTTAATTCCTCCTTTATATTATAGTTGTGGTGCTATACTGATGTCTCTTGAAACTACATGTAAGACAAGTATAATTATCTATTATCTATTAAAATTATTTTACAACAGCAAAGGGAGAAGGATAAAACATTTGTTATTAAAAGAAGATATCAATCTGATAGGGTTGAGAACTACTGATTCAGCTCCATTCCCTCACTTTACTATGGGGAAACTGAAGTTCAGTTCAGTTCAGTCGCTCAGTCGTGTCCGACTCTTTGCGACCCCATGAATCGCAGCACGCCAGGCCTCCCTGTCCATCACCCATTCCCAGAGTTCACTCAGACTCACGTCCATCTAGTCAGTGATGCCATCCAGCCATCTCATCCTCGGTCATCCCCTTTTCCTCCTGCCCCCAAACCCTCCCAGCATCAGAGTCTTTTCCAATGAGTCAACTCTTCTCATGAGGTGGCCAAAGTACTGGAGTTTCAGCTTTAGCACCATTCCTTCCAAAGAAATCCCAGGGTTGATCTCCTTCAGAATGGGCTGGTTGGATCTCCTTGCAGTCCAAACAGAAAAGAAAATGAACTTGCTCAAGGTCAAGTATGAGTTTGAAGTAAACCAGTACCAAAATTCTCTGATTCTCAAATTCAGTTACTGATCCATGGTGCCTGAAAATCAGGAATGCATCTTGCAAAAAAAAAATCTATATATGTGGCTAGGGTCTCAAGCTAGCCCACAGCTAAAGCTTATATAGCTCACATACACAGATACATAGCTAAAATTAATGTGATTGGAGTAAAATCAAAAAAATCTTTAATTGGTGGTATAAACAGTAAGTTTTCTAAAGTAAAATATGATGAGTAAAAATACCTTAGCCCGGCACTCAAGGCCATTCAAAATGTGTCTCAAATCTATCTTTCTAACCTTTCTACGAATACTGTTTACACATAAATGATTAAAGTCTGGGGTGTTATACTGAATCTTTTTGGCCTTTATATACCCAGGACTTAACACCTGGCACCTAGGATGCACTTATTACCTATTGCTGAATGAATAAACAAATGAAAAAATTTCTTTCAGACAAATCTATTCACTGTTCCCCACATACACTACATTCTCACCTGGAAAGCCCTTCCTCTAGCCCCCCTCCAAATTGCTAAATTCCAGGTTTTTTAACTCAGTCTATGACCTTTCCCAAAATGCCTTGCACATTCTACCCATGCTATCCAAACCATCCTCAGCATCCTTCAAGGACTAGCTCAAGGCCTCTCTCTTAAAAAGCCTTCCTAGCACCTGGGAGTTCTGCCCAGCCTGGGCCTGGATGGTGGGATCTGGCTTCCCCTGCCCACCAGAACCCTGGGGCTTCTGGGAACCAATCCAGCCCCTCCACCAGCCCCCCAGGGCCTCGTCTTCTAGATGCCTCAGGGCCTGCTGGCCTCTAGACACTGTCTTCCCACCAGAGACCCACCCTCCCCCAGGGGCTGTCTGTAAAGCCCTCCCGTCCCCACACTTTGTTCCCAGGCATAGTTCCTGCCCATTGTAAACTCATACCTTGGGGACTTCCCCAGCAGTCAGGGAAGCAAGATTCCACATGCCAAAAACTAAAGAAATAAAAAATAAAAATAAACTCACACCATTAAAGTGGCTGTTTTAGGAGCCTGGATTCTGTAGCCAACTTAATCTAGATTTATAATCCTTTACATTTGTGACCTTGGGCAAGTGACTTTATGAGTCTCGGTTTTATAGTCTATAAAATGAAGATTTAAAGGTTGCCCAGTGGTTAGGACTCAGCACTTTCACTGCTGTGGCCTGGGTTCAATCCCTGATCAGGGAACTAAGATTCTGCAAGCCAAGAGGCCAAAGAAAATGGAGATTTAAAATACCTGCCTTCAAAGTTAAGTATGAAAAATAAAGTTAAACTAGGTACTTTATAAAAATTCCCATGCTAGGCACATAATCATGCATGCCAAGTCGTTCATTTGTGTCCAACTCTGTCAAACAGTTGTAGCCCGCCAGGCTCCTGTCCATGGGATGCCCCAGGCAAGAATACTGGAGTGGATTGTCATGCCCTCCTCCAGGGGATCTTCCTGACACAGGGATCAAACCCGCATCTCCTGCACTGGCTGCCAGATTCTTTGCCACTGAGCCACCAGGGAAGCACCATGTCACCAACTAGAGACATTAATAATACTGGACTAGATTTACATCTTCCCTTTCTTCTAAGTGTAATTCTTATGTCTCCTGCATTGCATTACTGCCGAGCCACCAGAGAAGCCCAAGAACATAATAGACCCTCAAAAATATTTGTTATATAAACAGATGAATAAAAGGTCTTCATTCAACTATTAATCATCCTTCAGTAACTTCTGAACAAAATCATTATGTAAACTCATATGAAAAAGTTGGCTTAAAGCTCAACATTCCAAAAACAAAGATCATGGCATCTGGTCTCATTACTTCATGGCAAATAGATGAGAAAACAGTAGAAACAGTGGCTGACTTTATTTTTCTGGGCTCCAAAATCACTGCAGATGGTGATTGCAGCCATGAAATTAAAAGACGCTTACTCCTTGGAAGGAAAGTTATGACCAACCTAGATAGCATATTCAAAAGCAGAGACATTACTTAGCCAACAAAGGTCCGTCTAGTCAAGGCTGTGGTTTTTCCAGTATATGGATAGGACAGTTGGACTATAAAGAAAGCTGAGCACTGAAGAATTGATGCTTTTGAACTGTGGTGTTGGAGAAGACTCTTGAGAGTCCCTTGGACTGCAAGGAGATCCAACCAGTCCATCCTAAAGGAGACCAGCCCTGGGATTTCTTTGGAAGGACTGATGTTGAAGCTGAAACTCCAATACTTTGGCCACCTGATGTGAAGAGCTGACTCATTTGAAAAGACCCTGATGCTGGGAAAGATTGAGGGTGGGAGGAGAAGGGGACAACAGAGGAAGAAATGGTTGGATGGCATCACCAACTCGATGGACATGGGTTTGGGTGGACTCCAGGAGTTGGTGATGGACAGGGAGGCCTGGTGTGCTGTGGTTCATGGGGTCGCAAAGAGTAGGACACGAATGAGCAACTGGACTGAACTTGTGGATAATCGGAGCCAGAAATAAGTTACAGATCAGCAAGGGGAGAGGGCTAGCATGACCACTGCGGTCAGAGAGATCAGTATGAATTCCTATTTATCACATTTATTTTATCCATTTACTTTATATTTTCCCATTTACAATTAGAAAATAATCTATGGAGTGCTACTTTGTCACTGTGAGAATAACCCAGTTTCTCCAGCACTCAGTCATCTATAGTTTTAATATCCTTTAATCAATTATTGACCTGAATCAATTATTTAGTTGGAGGATGAAAGGAGACTTATTTTCTTTTTTTTTCTCTTTACTGAACTGTCTGGCATGTGGGATCTTAATTCCCCAACCAGGGACTGAACCTGTGCCCCCTGCATTGGAAGCAAGGAGTCCTAACCACTGAACTACCAGGGAAATCCAGAAAAAGAGACTAATTTTCAAATTCTGTCATTCCCACTGAAGCGATTCAATAAATGATAATTAAGTACACAGCTTCTCATTTGTCCACTGAAAGCTATGTTATAGGTTCAATATGATTTTTTATTGTAGAGAATTGAACTTTCATTTTCATAATATTAAATTTAAAATAATATAATCTCACCAAGTTTACATTTACATAATGCAGAAGAAAATTTAATCAGATGGCAAGTGTTTACATTATATGGTTAAAAGGGCAGATTACAAAATAATGTAGCTCATCCAATTCTCACAACCTAACGATGCTACTAGTAGCAAGCACTGTTTGAGCTCCTTCTTTGTGTCAGAAACCATACCACGTGCCTTTAGTTATATTTCCTTGTTTAAATTTCACCCCTGTGATGTAGATAATTACTATTACTGACCCCGTTTTACAAATGAAGAAACTGAAGATTGAAGAGGTAAATGGTAGGCAAGATCTAGTATAGTACGTAGTGGTAAAAATCAGGAATTCAAACCCAGCTGTCTAATTTCAGAATTATCTCTTAATTCCATACACCAAAATTTTCATGGTGGTTCTCAGCACACAGTGGTATTCTAAATGACTTTCATTTTCATTTTGTGATCTTTCTATATTTTTACAATGAACATGAATTACTACTATAATTTTTTTTTTTACTTAAAACAACTGACAAGGACCTACTAAACAGCACAGGAAATTATACTCACTATTATATAATAACCTATAAGGGGAAAGAATCTAAAAAAGAATATATATATGTGTGTGTGTGTGTGTGTGTGTGTGTGTGTGTGTAACTGAATCTCTGTGCTGTACACCTGAAACTTACATGATATTGTGTATCAACTATAGTTCAATAATTTTTTTTAATTTTAAAAGTAAAAATTTCTAGTTTAATAGAATCTTGTAAGCTACTATAAGACACAACAACCATATACACCTAGTGTACACAAAGTAGAATCTGCAGTGGGATATAAATGTTACTCCAGACTAGTACTCCATAGTCAAAGATGATTCTAAACTGTTGAGTTAGACTCAGTCAAAGGTTTCTCTATTAGGAGACTTTAAAACACTAATGTGGGCTTCTGAAGTGATTCAGCGGTAAAGAATCTGCCTACCAAGCAGGAGTGTGAATTTGATCCCGGAGTCGGGCAGGCCTCCTAGAGAAGAAAATGGCAACCCACTCCAGTATTCTTGCCTGGGAAATCCCATGGACAGAGGGTACCCAGTGGGCTACAGTCCATGGGGTTGAAAAGAGTCCGACATAGCAACTAAAAAACAACATCAAACACTCATGTGCTTTGTGAAGCTACAAAAGCAGATAGTAGAAAGTAGCATTTTCCAAACTTATTTGACTAATATTCTTGGGAATGCACTTTGGGACATGTTGATATGTACAATTATCACTGGGTAAAAAATTAAAAAAAAAAAAAAACACAAACATTTTCAACCCAAGACAGAAAATAAAGAAACAGCACCATCGGAGATATTCATAACCACTCTTCCTGGCGCCCTCCCCACAACTGTAACAGCAACTTTCTGGTGTTCAGATACAGAATATTGTGGTTAAATGCAATTAAGTAAAGGCAAAAAAAGAATCTTGTGGCTTAGTGTATTCTCACTGTATAAGTGTACTCTGCACCTATGAGCTACTTTTGTATAAGACATTTGTAAAGCAAGTGGTCCTGTATCTGACAGAAGGCATAGGAAACCCTGTGTGTCTACTACTGGCTAGGAGCTGTGCTAAATATTTTACGTTTGTTCACTTATCTCTGCTAGCAATCACATGAGGTGACTATTTTATCCCCATTTTACAGATCAGGAAATATAGGCTCAATGTAACTTGCCCAAGTTCACACAGCTAAGAAATGTCAAAGCCAGGATTCAGACCTTGGGTTTGTCTGGTTCTTTCCATTGTACCACATCTGGAAGCCACAGGCCTTCTAAGCACCTTAAATGAGTTTCAATGGGAAGGAAAATTCCTCTTCTGAAATAGCTCCCAGGATTAAGGAAAGTTAAAGAACAAGAAGTTGAGACCTAACCCCAAATAAGGCAATTCCCCCAAAAGCCCCATATGCTATAGCTGCATCTAAACTTGCACTTTAGCTCTTTTGACTGCCACAGTTGCTTCCTAACAGGCAGACAGACCACTAACACCATACCATGTAGGCCTCTGGCTTGAGTCTAAAATTCAGTTTAGATGTGCTTTCCCTTGACATTTCCTGTAAACATAAGCATTCGGGACTTAACATATGTCATGAAATCATGACCAGAATAGGTTTAGTGAGCATCCATCATCTCACATAGATACAAAATTAAAGACATTAAAAACTATGTTTTCCTTATGATCAGAGCTCCTAGGATTTACTCCCAACTTTCATATATAACATACAGCATTAATTATATTTATCATGATGTACATTACATCCCTAGCACTTATTTATCTTATAACTCCAAGTTTGTAGTTATGACCACCATCATTTAATTCCTCCCTCCTTTCATCCCCTGCTTCTAGTAACCACAAATCTAATCTCTTTCTCTGAGTTTGTTTTTGAAGTATAATTGACCTACAACTCTGTCAGTTCTTGTTACACAACATAGTGATTCAATATTTCTATACATTTCAAAATGGTCACCACAAATAAGTCTGTTACCATCCTACACTTAATTTTAATAGCCAATTGATAAGTGATAAAAATGTATAAGAGCTTCCACTCTTCAATCTACTTCTGATAATAGCTTGGAGTTGGAATACTATTTTCAATCACTAGGGAAAGGTTATTTTAATTTCTTCAGGGGGTACTTCATTCTTTTTCCCAGATTACACTTCTGTGTTTCATCCAGAGATTAGAAGACTGGACTATACTTATTGGACTGGTAAATTGCCTGTTTTCACCAATTGTATTTTGGGTAAACTGCAGGATGTAGGATCAAGTAATCCTGACCTCTAGCTGGATGACTCAAAGTACACACACCTCTCTAACATAAACGCTTCTCATTTTCTTTACAGTAACTCTGTAGGCAGAAAATATAATAGACCTTTAATATAGAAAGCCAGAATGGAATAGTGGAAAAACTCTGAGTTTGGGGCCAAACAGACCTGAGTTTGAATATCACTTCCACCTCCTGCTAGCTATGATCTGGAGAAAATTACTTCAGCTCGCTGGGCTTCAGGATCCTCATTTATAAAATGGAGATAACCACTCTAGGTGATACATAGGGACAAAAGCAAGGCATCCCCAAACTGGAATTGCTTTGAGAATGATATTAGGAAGAATTGTGTTATAATGGCTGTCAGGCCGTCTATAGAAATGACACAAACCAAGCACAATTTGTAAGTGTTCAAAGAGATTTGAGACCCAATCCCAAATAAGGTGATTAGGGTTTTGTCTCAGGAAAGCACATCCAAAGCTGTAAGAAATAAGCCTTGTATAAAATCAAGCATAATCAAAGCTGAATCAAAAATACGATACATAGTCTTTAAGAAAAACTATAAAGAGAAATACATATACCTACACAGTGACAAAAAGTTTTCCCTATGAAAGGAAAGCCCCAGTGTTCATTTTCTGGAGAAGTACCTCTAATACTAAGGCTAAGAGTACCTGACCCATGAATATCAACATCTGGTCCATGTGCCATGTGAATATCATCTTTTAATACTTGTCTTCCTTTTTCTCTGGGGTCCTATGTTCACCAAGAAACTTTCTACTTATTCTACTCTATTTATATTTGTTTTCTCATATCTCTTTATCATAGGCAAATGTGCTAACCAGCTAACATGAATGATGTTGTCAACGAGGCACTTAGATTTCTCCAAATAAATTATGAAATTGGTGTTCTGGTTTATATATTGGACCCTTAGGAATTTGCCTAGTATGAATCTATCTCACTTTGTTATACTCACAGAATTAAAATTCTGAAGCAAGATTTTTAAACTGACAGAAACCTAGTATTGCTGAGCATGCTAGAGAACAACCTAGCAACTTTTTTGTGAAGAATTTGGTAATGTGTTATCAAAATGTGTACACCCTGGGACTTCCCTGGTGGTCCAGTGGCTAAGACTCTATGCTCCCAATACAGGGTCCTGGGTTTGATCTCTGATAAGGGAACTAGATCCTACAAGCTGCAACTAAAGATCTTGCATGCAACAACAAAGATCAAAGATCCTGTGTGCTGCAACTAAAACCCAGCACAGGCAAATAAATATATCTTTTTAATGTTTACACCCTGTTACCTAAATTCCTACTTCTAGGAATTTAATGCAAGGAGATAATCAGACAAATAAAAAAGCATGCTAATTAAAGCACTGTTTATAAGCATTAAAAATTAGACATTTGGATTTTTATCATTAGGGCACTAAATAAGTCGATTACAGCCTGTACATAAATATACTATGCAGTCAATAAAAAGAAGGTGGTGACTGTATTTATTGACCTGGAAAAATGTCCATGACATACACAGTAAGTGAAAATAGTATATATAATATCCCATTGTACTAAGTTGTGCACTTTTTAGCACCACACACAGTATTTTCCTACAGAAAATGATATCCCCATGAGCTCTGCCATGGTATATGAAATGCTGCATGTTATAATCACCTTTTGGAAATTTACAATGCTGTTTATCATAGTGAATACTCTTAAAGCCATTGTTTTAACATTGTTTAACCTAGCATTATCCAAAGTAGCCTCATCATAGATCCTTTTTTTTTTCATGTAACACTTTTTAAAATAAAAGGCTAAAATTAAATTTTAAAAAAAAGCTAAAATGAATAAAATATGAAGGAACTTGTTTCCAGAAAACCCTTTGGGAAACATGGGCTTCAAAGAGCTGATAGATTATTCACCAGAATGTTATTAGTCTATCTACCTGTTTACCAAAAATACATACCATCTTTATAAAAATAGCTATTTACAAAAGGGATAATTCCAGATGTACAAATAATAATAAATGTTATATGTTGAGGACTTATTCTATATCATGCTAAGGGCTTTATGTATTCTGAAAATAAGGATGAAATGACATGAGAAGAAATTGAGCCTCAGAGATCACATGACTTGCCTATGCACAAGTGGCTAGTAAGTGGCCAAGCCATAGTTTGAACTGCAGGTCAGTCCAAATGTCCAATATGTCTGCTCTTTTCACTATACTAGACTTTGTCTCTTCCACAAGATACTCTTCCTTTAAGGTCTCACTTGAGCAATCAGCTAGCCTGCCAACCCCAGGTGACACTTCTCCGGTTTCCCATGTACCTCATTCAAACCTCAATATGAAGTAAGAATAAGTAAAGTACCTGGCAAGGTACCCGAAATGTAATAGATTAAATACAGCAATTCCTGTAATGATTGTCCTTTGAATGGTTTTAACATAAAGAACTTATCTTCTTTTTGGACTCCCAAGGTGCGCTACACAACTTTCAGTTGATAGAAATTAAGGCTTTAATATTAAGACTTCCCTGGTGGCTCAGACGGTAAAGTGTCTGCCTACAGTGCGGGAGGCCCAGCTTCTATCCCTGGGTTGGGAAGATCCCCTGGCGAAGGAAATGGCAATCCACTCCAGTACTCTTGCCTGGAAAATCCCATGAACAGCGGAGCCTGGTAGGCTACAGTCCATTGGGTCACAAAGAGTCGGACACAACTGAGCGACTTTATTTTCATTTCATATGATAGTTATATACTTGATTTGGAAGAAAAAAAAGTAAGATTATGGCATGGAATACTTACTTCAAATTTCACAGAGTAAGTGTAGATGATGTTCAACTTATCTGTATAGTCTCCAGGGATTTCCATAGGGGTTCCATTGCAAGTTAGATGGTTTTCATCTACATGTTTATAGCTAGTAAAAGAGAGGGAGAAAAGGAAGGGAAGGGAATTTTTATACCAAATTAAAATTGTAAATTTCTGATTCATGGCTCTTTGGGCATGTAATAACAGCAGGCTGATGAAAATGGGCCTTTCATTATATTCTGCATTTAAAACTCTTTACAATTTAAAATATTCTTGTTTCTAAATGTCCCTAACATGCAAATAGACTCAATATACTGCCCAAAACACAATACTTAAGAACTTTCTCTTTGCCTGTGGATAGATTTTTTTAAATCCTTCTATTAGTAAATAGCTTTTTATTTTTCATCTTTCATCCCATCCCTCTCTTCTATATACTAAAAAAAAAATCTATCTTGTAACCTCAACTATAGTTAGAAAATCAAATAGATGAGACAGAAATCATATTTATAAGCACCCAGAGAT
>SJYQ01002674.1:43918-59180 GCA_006410935.1 Redunca redunca
CAAAGGAATAATATTGAAAATGTAAAATTTACAAATGCACACATTGCTGGTTTTTAACCACACAAAAATATGAAGTAATGCAAATAAACTAATAATATATTATAGGTACTTAAAGTTTAAGCATATCAAGAGTTTGAGCTTTATTTATGGTTAAAGTAAGGAAACAAAAAATAGAAAGAAGACGTGTTGCAAAATGTAAACTGTGATGTCTCTGGGTAGTGAGACTACAGGCATTCATTTTTCCACTGGCTCTTTAGATTTTTCTGTACTTATCAAATTTTGTATAATGAAGGTATATTTACATTTATAATCAGAGGCATCAAAAAGTAAATTAAACTCTACCAGTCAAGTACTCATTAGTTCATTCCCTAACAGCCACAACTATATCTGTAGGTAATTATCCTACATCAATGCTTCTTAAACTTGAAAGTTTATACAAATCACCCAGGGATCTTGTTAAAATGCAGATTCTGACTCACTGGGCCTAGGGTGAGACTTGAGATTGTATAGGTCTAACAAGCTTCCAGGTGGCGCCGATGCTACTGGTCCTCGAACACACTTTGAGAACCACTGCTCTAATTCAGAAGAAAGAAAACTTCTGACTGCTCTTTTCTGGTAAAAGTGGTTAAGGGAGAGTGATTATTTTTCCATAAGGATGTGGGAGAAGCTTCTGTATAAGACTTATGATGGGTTGGACTATCCCCCAGTACAGTTAAATGAAAGACAGTATAACCATACAGAGAAATACAATGCAGCTACAGTAGTGGTATGAAGGAGGTATGGCCATGATATATGCTAATAGAAGCAGCACACTGCGCTTAGTCACTCAGTCACTTCCAGCTCTTTGTGACCCCATGGACTCTAGCCCTCCAGGCTCCTATGTCCATGGGGATTCTCCAGGCAAGAATACTGGAGTGGGTTGCCATGCCCTCCTCCAGCAGATCTTCCCCACCCAGGGATTGAACTCAGGTCTCCCACATTGCAGGTAGATTCTTCACCATCTGAGCTGCCAGGGAAACTCAAGAATTCTGGAGTGGGTAGCCTATCCCTTTCTCCAGGGGGTCTTCCCAAGCCAGGAATTGAACTGGGGTCCCCTGCATTGTAGGCAGATTCTTTACTGGCTAAGCTACCAGGGAAGCCCCAGAAGCAGCACAGCATAGGGGTTAAAGAAGTGGACTCCACAGTCAAATTGCCAAGATTGAAGGCTCAGGTATGGCACGAACCAGCCTGTGTGACATGGGCCAAGTTGCTTAACCAATCAGTGTCTTGATTTCTGCACCTTTACTGTAGACTCATAACAGGGTGTGTGTTAGTTGCTCAGTCATGTCCAACACTTTGTGACTCTATGGTCTGTCCATGGAATTCTCCACACAAGAATACTGGAGTGGGTTGTCATTCCCTTCTCCAGGGGATCTTCCCGACTTGGGATTGAATCCGGGTCTCCTGCACTGCAGGCAGATTCTTTACCATCTGAACTACAGGGTGCTGTAAGCATTAAATCAACGCATGAAAAGCATTTCAACTACCATGAGGCATAAAGTACTGGATCTGAGAGATAACACGGTAACAAGGTCCTTCAGGATCTCAATCCTGCTTATCTCTACAGATTCATCTGCTGCCATAGCCTCTACTTAAAATCTGATGTTACTATAAAAGAATTCTTTATTCTGTGCTCTCGCAGCACTCAGCTCATATCTGTGCCACTTATATCAGATTGTAGTCAGTGTATTTACATGTTTACATCCCCTAGTAAATTGTGTTCCCCATTTGATCACAAGGCTAGGAATTTTGTCTGGTTCATTCATTCACTCAACAAATATTTTTGAACATCTACTATGTGCCAGGCACTTCTCAAACATGTTCTCAGAGCTAATATCCTGTAGATGTTCAAAAAATACAAGAGGCAGTTTGGGATGGTGCAAAGAGAACAGAATTTGGATCAAAAAAACATTGGCATGAGGGAATTCCCTGGCAGTCAAATGGTTAAAACTCAGTGCTTTCACTGCCATAGCTTGCGTTCAGTCCCTGGTTGGGGAACTAAGATCCTGCAAGCTGCGTGGTGTGGCCAAAAAGCAACAACAACATTGAGATGGAATTCGTATTTTGCCACATACAAGCTTTTGTATGTCAATTTTTCTGGGCCTTGGTTTTCTTAGCTGTAAAATGGGGCTGCTGCTGCTGTTGCTTAGTTGCTCAGTCATGTCCAACTCTTTGCTACACTATGGACTGTAGCCCACCCGGCTCATCTGTCCATGGGGATTCTCCAGGCAAGAGTACTAGAGTGGGTTTCCATGCCCTCCTCCAGGGAATCTGCCCAACCCAGGGATCGAACCCAGGTCTCCTGCATTGCAGGCAGATTCTTTACTACTGAACCACCAGGGAAGTCTGTAAAATGGGGCTATCATCACTTAATTCATAAAATTATTAAGAGGAATAAGTGAGAAATCATATGGAAAGAGCTAGTATAGTACCTGGCACAGAATAAGGAAGTCATTAAATGTTAGATTCCTTCCTACTAGATATTAAAATTATGCTTTAAAACTTTAACTAGATTTCCAATTCCCATCTTATTTGGGCCAAATCTCCTGCTGCAAAACACAAATGATAAACATAACAAATATCTCCTTAAAAGCAACATGAGCATAGGATGTAGCACACTAAGAGTGGCCCCTAATGTAAACTATGGACTTTAGGCGGTCATCATGTGATGCATCAATGCAGGCTCATCAGTTGTAATGAATGTCCCACTCTGGTGGAGGATGCTGAGAATGGAGGAGGTTATGTCTGTATAGCACAGAGGGTGTATAGGAAATCTCTGTACCTTCCTCTCAATTTTACTATGAACCTAAACCTGCTCTAAAAGAATAGGCTTTAAAATTTAAAAAAGCAACAATGCCAAATTCTTTTTTTATTTATTATTCTTATTGTTTTTTATTTATTTTTATTTTTTGGCCATGCCATGTGGCATATAGGATCTTAGTTCCTTGAAGCAGGGATCAAACCCATGCCCCCTGCATTGGAAGCCCAGAGTCTTAACCATTGGACTGCCAGGGAGGTCCCAATGCCAAATTCTAAGGGGAAGCAGTAAGCCAGAGAGGTCAGCTGAGTAAGGAAGCACTGATGCTGCTCTTGCCCTGAGGATACCTGCTAATTTGGGCAAACCTGAACTTCGGTTTGGGTAGCTTCATAAGGAGGAGGAAGGGGGCACTCAGGGAGGGCCCTCCCAGATGAGAAGGCTAATATGAAACCCTCTGCACACTAAGCTGAGACCACCCACCCCTTCCAAAAGCAACATCCTCGGGATAAAGGTGAGCCAGAAGTGAGCCTACTCCTATAGTCCCAATGGACTATTGGGAAGATGGCCTCAAAGATAAACAGAACCAGGTGCGGGTAGGGGGAGAGAAATAAAACTGTCCTCAAAAATCATAGATTTGCAGGCTGGATTCACATCATCTAAGTTGCCTCAGGAAGTTTAAATTATGACTTTGTCTTAAGGTGTTCCCAGACTGGTATTTCCCAAAGACACCATGTGGAAGTAAATGAAAATCCTCTCTGAAGGAAAGTACTTTGACCCTAGGACTCAAACTCCACAAATACTACTTGAGAACAACGAACATGAAGTCAAAATAATGAAGCATACAGGGAAAAAAGGAATCGTGAGCAAGAACTAGCAGAAACAAATTTGTAAAGATTTCAGACCCAGGAATGATAAGAGGCAGATTTAAAATTAACCAAACTTAATATATTTCAAAGACATCAAACACAAGTGTGAAAGCATGTGCATAAAATAGATAAGTATAAATAATGACCTAGCAGATTTGAAAAACAACAAAACTTGTAGAAATGAGAAAGATTATTACTGATATTTTAAGAGAAGGAACATGTGAAAAGAGAATTTATAGACTAGAAGATACACCAGAAGAACACAGTACAGAAAAAAAAAAAAGAAAATACAGAAAAAAAGTTAAGACATGTGGAGAAGAAAAAAACACTTAACATAGCTTTAATTGGAGTCTAAAAAGGAAAGAAGAAAATATCTGACTATGGCTGAGAATTACAGAACTGATAAAAGGCACCAATCCAGGAAACTCAAGGAATTAACAACACGATTAAAAACACAGCAAAACAAAAATCCATACCCAGATGCATAATCATGAAACTATCACACCCTCTAAGAAACAGGTGACTGGAATGTCCCTGGTAGCCTAGTGGCTAAGATTCCGAGCTTTCGCTGCCTTTGCCCTGGTTCAGTCTCTGGTCAGGAAACTGAGATCCTGAAAACCATATGGTGTGGCCAAAAAAAAAGTGACCAAGAAGTAGGTAGAAATGAAAAGACTATAACAGAAATTCAAACCTTAAATATTAGAAGAATTACAACAATAAAATGTAGACCACATAAAGACTTTTCAAACAAATATTATATTTCATGGAATTGAAAATGCTACCACTTGCAAAACATCATTTTATGTGCTGCTAAAAAAATACACTGCCAATTAAACTTTAACATGTCATCAACTGGAAGACACATCTTGATTTCATAAATGATAAAATATGGGGAAAGGGGAAACATGAGTCTTAGAATCAATAAAGTGTGGAATATCAAAATAGTAAATAAAATGTAATATAACAGAACTGAGAGTAAATGTCATAGCAATACATGTAAATGGGCTTAACTCAGCCATTAAGAGGAAAAGATTTTTCAGAAGATGCCCTGAAGCAAAACCCAACATGTTGTATAAAAGAGACATATCTAAAAGAGATTTGGAAAGTTAAATTGAAAAGATAGGCAAAGTCACACCAAGCAAATGTATGCAAAAAGAAAACAGGAGAGTGGAATCTCCTCCTCCAGACATGATGGAAGAACATGAGACTAGATTTACTCTTTCACCTTAAACAATTTTTTCAAATGGTTAAAATATTTGAAAACGGTTTTCAGACCTTGGACAACAAAGAACATTAAGAGAGTGATCACCTAGAGAAGGGGAAGCCTCAAGCTTCCTTCCCAGAGAGAATTTCCAGGCTGTGGTGCAGGGAAGGGGTACCCAAGGAAGCCCCGCAATCTCCCCAGTCGGGAAGACAAAGTTCAAAGTCCAGAGAGGCCAAGGGGGCTGGATTTTATGGGGCAGAATACCAGAGAGAGGGGAGCTGCACAGAGATTTCTGGAGATAAACAAGGGCTCTCTTTCATCAGAGTATTGATCAGTACATGCGTGTAAGGTGTGCCAGTTATTGATTTATTGCCTCTCATTGCCAGATTCATGCTCTTTGACCTCTGTGAAAATTATCTGGGCCCTTTGAGTATTTTAACTAGGTTTCCTTTGCAAGCTGGCACTGAATGAAGCTTTGTCAGTAGAGGGCGCTGGCTAGACGCTGCAAGAGAAAAGGTTTTTGTTTCCTGGTTGATGGAAGCTTATGGTTTCTGAAGCCTCAGCATCCCCTAAGGAATAGTGGATCCAGTTATCACAGTAAAAGAAAGAAACAAAAGACACCAGGTAGAGGGGGATGAACAGAGCACAGAAGACTTTTAGGGCAGTGAAACTACTCTGTATGATATTATAACAGTGGACACATGTCATTTATACATTTGTCCAAACCCATAAAGTACACACAAGAGTGAACCCTAATGTAAACTAAGGGCTTTGGGTGAAATGTGTATCACATTAATTAATGTGTATCACATAGTGCAACAATGTGTATCTTCACTGTGTATCAATGAAGATTCATCAGTTGTAACAAATGGACCACATTCTGGTGGGTGATGTTGATAATGAGGGAAGCTATGCATGTATGAGGGCAGAAGGCACATGGGAAGTCTCTGTACCTGCCATTTCATTTTTCTTTGACCTGAAACTGCTCTAAATAATAAACCTATTTTTTAAAAAGAGATATTATGTGCATCCTGATGAAAGAACACATCACTACCTTATCTTGTCAAAGAGATCAAACCTGAATCTAATAAAGCCACTAAATCCATCTATCAATTACTAAGAAACCAGGGACAGAGGAAAATGTACCCTTGTTTGGATAAATGATACAGGAATACACAAATGTATAAATCTGTGATAAATCAAATCCAAAGATGCTAATTATAGAATCTAGGTGCTGGGTATGTGAGTGTCCACTATACAATTCATTCAACTTTTCTGTGTGTTTGAAAATGCTCCCACAAAAAAAGAGAATGCTCAGTCCATGGGGTCACAAAGAGTCAGGACACAACTGAACTACTTCACTTTCACTTTCACAAGAAAATATTGATAAAAGATATATAAAATGCTCAAGTCTAAACTATAGTGTTGAGAGATGTAGACTTGGGTAATAAAACTGTAAAAGAAACTCAAGGAAGTGATCAGGGTGAAAGTTAGGATTGTGGTTATTTTAGGGGACGCAACAGAGTTTCAATGGGTAGGATACAAGGATACCTTCTGAGGAGGCTGGCCAAATTCAATTTCTTGATCTGGCTGACGTTTACAAAGGTGTTCCCCTTATAATAGTTCATTAAACTTTATATCTGCTCTGTGCGATTTTCTGTTATCTGTTTTTTTTTTGTTGTTTGTTTTTTTTGTTTTTAACAAAAAGGATTTTTATTAAGTCCACATCCTTTGGAGAGTTCCCTGGTGGTCTAGTGGTTAGGATTCAGTGCTTTCACTGCCATGGCCATAGTTCAATCTCTGGTCATGGAACTAAGGTCCTGTAAACTACATGACCCAGCCAAAAATAAGAACCATTCCATATAGAATTTCACCTAGAATATCAAAACACAGACTTTATTTATCCAAATTTCTCCTATTCATTAACTTCTCTCTTCTGCTATTTGCTACTTTTCCTCCCACATTCCCTATGTCAATGTTTACCATTGTGAAGAATATATATCACTGGGGATATATGAGATAATCTTAGGTAGTAGATGAAAAAATCTGTATTCTACTTTTCTATGTACTTGAAAATAGATGAATAGAATACTAAGCCTGTAATTTCTATAATTTCCTTTTAAATAAGTTTAAGTTAAATTAGAGATAAATACATATTTGCCATCTCTTTTGCAGAGCATTGTATTAACAAGTTTCCTAGACTGAGCCAGATGACTATTGAGGTCCTTAATAAAACAATAGCCTTTGTAAAGCAATTATATTCGTTTTTTTAAAGGAAAGAAAAACTTTTGAAAAATAAAACAATTATTTTGTTACTGCTTCTAAACTCTGTATCCCATTTATCTCAACTTTGTTACCTCACAGTGATTTCTCTGTGCTCCAAGGCGGCCTTGGTCTTCTCTGTATTCCACTCCAAATCCTTATGCTTGTCAGATCTAAAGCCATTTGTCTTTATATCTTTACCTTTGCTAGTAATATCTCATAAATGAAATCATACAACCTGTAAAATTTTATTTCTGGCTTCTTTCGCTTAGTACAAGTTTGAGATCTCTCCATGTTGTACATGTGTCAACAGTTTGCTCATTTTAATTGCTGAGTTGTTGTACAAGGAATGAATACCCCATATCTTCTTCATTTACTCACCTGTTGAGGGGCATTTACATTGTTTGCAGATGTTGGCTAACATAAATTGTTACAAATGTTTGTGTAAAAAAAAAAAAAAAAAGCCCCCTTTTTCCCAGGATATCTTTACTGGAGATGGGAGAAGAGATGGAGTTTTCATGTAACTAAGACTTTTAGTGGCCTGCTCTGATATACTGGAATCCCTGAGACATGTATACAAACTACACCTCAGGCCCCATGAGCCTTGTTAGATATGTCAAGCCTTTGATATTAAAAAATACCTGTGAAATTTATTAAAGATTAAATATCTATTGCTTTATGTACCATGGTCACGATACTTTTTTGCTATAGCTATTATAACTAGCAGTACCAAATATAACTTTCCTTCCTAAATTCATAACAATAAAACTTTAAAGAAATTTTTTAAATTATAGATAAATAATTACAATTGCCTCAGTTGTGGCACAAATCACCAAGGTGGTCCCTGAATGGCTAAAATGCAAGAAGCACAGCCCTTTTCTCTGGAAACAATGAAGGATACCATCATTTAGACTCCAAAACCGCTGCTCCTCTCTCTCCCTTCCCCTTCAGCCCATTGCTGATCCACACTGAGTCTCTCCATATAAGAAAGATTCTAAGTAGTGCTGCCCTTCCATGACCATTCAGCCTCCAAGGCAGCCCCAAGACACTTCTGTTACCCTAGGACCCAGTAGAAAACAGTTTGAGAACCACAAGATAAATTTCAAACCATGTGATTAGGACTTCCAAGCTAAAAAGATCTGAGTTGGAGTCCTGTGTCTCCCACTTACTAGCTGTCTGCCTCTAGTCATGTCCCTTACCGTGTCTGAGATTGAATTTTATCATCTGTAAAACAGCAGTAGTAGATTCTAGCAACAGGGCTGTTTCAAGGATTAAATTAATCACTGTGTATAGGGTGATATAACATTGCTTCTGGCTCATAATAGGCATTTAATGTGACTTTCCTTACCACTGTATACAGGACCTCCTGCCATGATCTGGCTTCTACCTACCCCCGTTTTGAGCTTCATCTCTACATGCATCCCCAAAACCCCAAACCTTATGCTGCAGATATACCCAATTACTCACAGTCCCTCAATTACAGCATGCTATTTCAGACTTCCAATCTCTTGACCAATCTCACACTGATTTCCCTTCTAGAAATGCTCACCAACCCATTCATCTAAAATACTTTTTCATTCCCTTCATTATATCCTCTTTGCTCCTTAGTCTCCTACCATAAAACATTTTATTGCATCAGTTTGCTCACAAGTCTATCTCCTACTTAGGACTATGAACTTCTAGAGGGCAAGGGACCACTTGTCTTTGTATCCTCAACCTCTAGCATAAAACGGAGACAACAGTAGGTGTCCCATTCATGTTTAAGTGACTATGCTGCTGCTGCTGCTAAGTTGCTTCAGTCGTGTCCAACTCTGTGCGACCCCATAGATGGCAGCTCACTAGGCTCCGCTGTCCCTGGGATTCTCCAGGCAAGAATACTGGAGTGGGTCGCCATTTCCTTCTCCAATGCAT
The DNA here is from genome assembly GCA_006410935.1 of Redunca redunca. Taxonomy (NCBI): domain Eukaryota; kingdom Metazoa; phylum Chordata; class Mammalia; order Artiodactyla; family Bovidae; genus Redunca; species Redunca redunca. Next base: position 52,959 of record SJYQ01002674.1, read on the forward strand.
GAAAGTGAAAAGTCAAAGTGAAGTCGCTCAGTCGTGTCCAACTCTTAGCAACCCCATGGACTGCAGCCCACCAGGCTCCTCCGCCCATGGGATTTTCCAGGCAAGAGTACTGGAGTGGGGTGCCATTGCCTTTAACTGACTATACTAGAAAGCAAATTGTAAATGAAGCAACATTCTTATATTTCTATAGTAAGTTCTCAATACTTACATGCATGAAGCAAGCATCACTGGATACGCCACTTTGGGTAACAAAGCATCCTATCGGAAATCCTGTTGTACAGTACTTATTTCCACCATTTATATCACGACACCATACCACTGGCATATTATCAATAATCCTAAATATAAATATTTTAAGGAAAAGATTTAATAAGCAATTCATATCAAGCAAAACTAACATCATCTTACATATATTTAAGTTCAGATTCTTGTTTGTTTTTGTTTTGGCCACACCACATGACTTGCAAGATCTTAGTTCACCAACAAAGGATTGAACCCAGGCCCATGGCAGTGAAAGTGCCAAGTCCTAACCACTGGACTGCCAAGGAATTCTCCAGAAGCAGTTTTAAAATCTATTTAATATCTACCTGAAATTATATACTATTTTTTGTGGATTGGCTTTGATTAAAAATCTTAACTTATGGGGAGGGAGGGCTTAACAAGGAAGAGGTATATGTATACATACAGCAGATTGATGCTATTGTACAGCAGAAACTAACCCAACATTGTAAAGAAATTACATTCCAATTTATTTTTATTAATTTATTTGTACTCCAATACTTAAACACTCTTTTTAAGAATCTGAACTTAAGGAATTCCCTGGTGGTCCAGTGGTTAGTACTCCATTCTTTCACTGCCAAAGGCCTGAGTTCAATCCCTGGTCAGGGAACTAAGATCCCACATGCTGTGTGGCATGGCCAAAAAAATGAAAAAATAAATAAATAAAAATTCTTCCACTCATGACCCATTCAACAACTATTTACTGAACACCTGCCATATGCCAGGCAATAATACATAAATTTGTTTTCAGATAAGAAATAAAAAGGATGCTATATGAAATCTAGCAAATAAAGAAGTCACCCACAAGTTTACCAACTGTCAAACATTGTTTTTCATTCTGTTCTCTTTCCTTGAAGATGATTTTTAAATCTCCAATCAAGATTTCCCCCAATCCATCCCCAAATGCCAGCATATTTTCAAAGAATGCAAACTGGTTAATTACTCTACACTAAAACTACTAATTTATACTATCACAACATACATTTCTCCAAAGGGAAATAAAACCCATAAAACTGCTTCTGAAGGGAATTGAAATTTTAAGTCATACGATGTCAGATGCCAAACATACCAGTGATGTTGATAATTCAGTTGCATTCCTCTCTTCAAAAAATCCAGCTTTTTCTTTTGATCTTCCTTTGCTGTATCATAAGATTTCATACAAACTTTCACACATGTCTCTGACTTGTTAAAGGAAAACTGTTAAGAAAGAAAATTAAAAATATTAAGAGATTTGGACTAAGTTGTACAAACCAAAGTTCACAAAGTAAGCACTTTATCTTACAGATAAAACTTTTCTTCAGAGATTTCAGTATGCCATGATTCTCAACACTATTTCCTCTACACTTCAGTATACATCTGAAGTAATTAAACTAGACACACACTGCTTTCAAGAGAACCTGCCTTCTTCAGTACTATATAAGGTGGGGTATAAAATCCACTGCAGCTTTCTATAAATTACCCTGATCTAGAACACTTCACTTAAAACTGATAACAAAATTGGGTGTAGTGATGGTTATGCTGCTGCTGCTGCTGCTGCTAAGTCGCTTCAGTCGTGTCCAACTCTGTGCGACCCCATAGATGGCAGCCCAACAGGCTTCCCTGTCCCTGGGATTCTCCAGGCAAGAATGCTGGAGTGAGTTGCCATTTCCTTCTCCAATGCATGAAAGCGAAAAGTGAAAGTGAAGTCACTCAGTCATGTCCGACTCTTTGCGACCCCATAGACTGCAGCCTACCAGGCTCCTCCGTCTATGGGATTTTCCAGGCAAGAGTACTGGAGTGGGGTGCCATTGCCTTCTCCAATGATGGTTATAGAACTCTATGAATATACTAAAAAGCACGGAAATGGACACTTATGAGTGGGTGAATTATTTGGCATGCAAATAATCCCTCAATAAAAGTGTTACCAAAAAATAATAAGAAAATATTTGAAACTTTTAATATGAAATCTCTTATTTACAAAGTCTGGCTACTGGAGATGACCAAGGTGAAGTGCTAGTGTTGTTAATCAGAAAACAATGAACAAGAATAAACAATGAAAATCCAACACCTGATATCCTGAAATCATACAATATTAACCCCAAACTGAGTTGAATTGTCATGTTTCTTCAGTGCAAAGCATAGCATTTCTTGAAAAGGTGCACTTTTCTTTTAGTACAATGGTACAATAGGGGGAGCATGTGCAACTTTAATCATCAAAAAGCAAATGCCTGACACACAGACCAATGGAACAGATCAACAGAGAGCCTAGGAATTACACCTACACAACTAGGCCCAAGTGACTTTTTTTACAAAGATGCAAAAGCAAGTCAGTGGAGAAAGAATTGAAACTGTTGAAAAGGTCTTTTCAGCAAATGGTACTGAAGTAATTGCACATCTACAGGCCAAAAAAGAAAGAAAAAAAATTTTCAACCCAAACCTCACACCTTATACAAAAAAAATTCAAAATGGATCACAGAATTAAAGATATAAAGCTAAATTATAAAACTTTTAGAAGAAAGCATAGAAAAATGTTTTTAGGCCCGAAGGCTATACAAAGTCTTCTTAGACTAGACACCAGAAGCATGATTAATAAAAGGAAAACTTGATTATTGGACCACAGAAAATTTTAAGTATTTGCTTCATGAAAGACCCTAATAAGAAGTCAAAAAAAAAAAAAAAAGAAACAAGTCACAGACAGGCAGAAACTATTTGCAAATGACTGCTGCAACAAAGGAATCATAACTAGAATACATAAAGAATTCTGAAAAAGAACAGTAAATGGAGAACTTTAGGGAGCCTTATGCTGATAGAACTATGCTATGTATTGGCTGTGGTGGTAGGTACACAAATCTGCATCACACACACACAAATAAGTGCATGTAAAACTAGTGAAATCTGAGTAAGCTCTCTGCATTGTCTAATGGTTTTGCTGTCATACTGTAGTTATACAAGATGTTGTTGCTGTTGTCAGTCACTCAGTCGTGTCCAACTCTTTGTGACTCCACAGACTGCAGCACTCCAGCCTTCCCTGAACTTCACTATCTCCCAGAGTTTACTCAGACTCATGTCCATTGAGGCATTGATGCTATCTAACCATCTCATCCTCTGCCACCCTCTTCTCCTTTTAACGTGCAAGATGTTACCATTGGGCAAACCTGGGCAAAGCGTACATGAGACCTCCCTGTTCATTCTTTTGTCATTTCCTGTGAATCTGTAATTACTTCAAAATAAAAAGTTGTAAAACAGGCTAATGCCTGATGGTTTCACATATATGGATCAAATTATACACTTTTAATATATATAGTTTATTGTACCTCAGTTATACTTCCATGAAGTTGGGGAAAAAAAGAAAAAAATTAGTGCCTTCATAATCATAACTGCTCATGAAAACATCCTTACTCTATCCTCACATCTATTAAGATATTCAAGGCAATATCAATAGACACTGAGAGTCCAGTTATATCTACTTATGTCACCCTACCCAAAATATATAAGAATAAAAAATTAAACTTTTTCTCTTTATGAAGCAAAAATAAAATGTGAAAGGCAAAATTGTCGTGTGGAACCACCAACTACTGCAGAAAGCTTAAAGAGCATAGAGTCATCCCACAGTATCAGTCATTGTGCTCAGTCTCTGAGTCACGTCTGACTCTCTACGACCCCATGAACTATAGCCCACCAGGCTCCTCTGTCCATGAAATTTTCCAGGCAAGAATACTGGAGTGGGTTGCCATTTCCTCCCCCAGGGGATCTTCCCAATCCAGGAATGTCTCTTGCTTCTCCTGCATTGTCATGCTGATTCCTTACCACTAGCACCACCTGGGAAGCCCAGTGAAGTATATCAAAATATCAGTGGAAGACATCAAGATCCACAGATACCAAAATCCACCATTGCCCAAGTCCCTCATATAAAATGGTGGAGTATACACATATGTTGGAGAAGGCAATGGCACCCCACTCCAGTACTCTTGCCTGGAAAATCCCATGGATGGAGGAGCCTGGTAGGCTGCAGTCCATGGGGTCGCTAAGAGTCAGACACGACTGAGCAACTTCACTTTCACTTTTCATTTTCATGCATTGGAGAAGGAAATGGCAACCCACTCCAGTGTTCTTGCCTGGAGAATCCCAGGGACGGGGGAGCCTGGTAGGCTGCCATCTATGGGGTCGCACAGAGCCGAACACTGAAGCAACTTAGCAGCAGCAGCAGCATACACATATGGGGCTTCCCAGGTGGCGCTAGTGGTAAAGAACCTGCCTCCCAATGCAGGAGACAGAAGAGACACTGGTTCCATTCCTGGGTCAGGAAGATCCCCTAGAGGATGGCATGCCAACCCACTTCAGTATTCTTGCCTGAAGAATACCATGGATAGAGGAGCCTGGTGGGCTACACTCCAGAGGGTCACAAAGAGTCTGACACAACTGAAGTGACTTAGCATGCATGCATACACACATAACTTATACACATCCTCCCCTATATAGGTAACCCTTGAACAATGCAGAGTTAGGGGATCAACCCTCCCTGAAGCTGAAAATCTACCTACAACTTATAGGGTAGCCTTCCACATAGACGGTTCCTCTGAATGAGATTCCACATCCATAGATTCAGCCAACCATAGATCATATAGTGGAAAAAAAATCTGGGTATAAGTAGATGCACACTGTTCAAACTTGTGTTGTTCAAGGGTCAACTATACTTCAGATCATCTCTAGATTACCTATAATACTTAATATATAATGTAAATGCTGTGTAACTAGTTTTAAGCATAATGTAAATACCATGTAAATTCTAATTTTGCTTTTGGGGACTCTGGCATTTTTTTACCTGAATACTTTTGATTCTCAGTTGGTTGAATCTTCAGATGCAGAACCCTCAGATTTGGAGGGCCAACTATATTAATGCAGTCTTCTGGCAACACCAGATTCTACCTCCTTTCCTTTTTCTTTTCCTTTTAAAGCAAAGACTCTTTGGTATGACTGTTGACCCTTGAACAACTACAAGTTTGAACTGCCCAGATCTATTCTTATATGTGGAATTTTTTCAATAAATATACAGCAGACCATCTGTATCTACAGGTTTGACATCCACGTATTCAACCAACTGTGGATGGTAGATGGAAAACGTAACACGTGAATCATGGTTCGTTCAATCTACAGATGCAGAACCTGCCTGTGTGGAGGGCTGACTATGGGACTTTGAGCATATGTGGATTTTGGCATCCACAGTGGGTCCTGGAACCAACTTCTCATGGATACTGACAAACAACTCTGTATGTAGTCAGTTCTGAGAAGATTCATTTTAAAATAAAATTTAAAATAAGATCAACTGAATAACCTCATAAGGAGATGATGTTATTCTTTCTCCAAACAGTACTTGTCCGAGATTTTCAGAAGGACTTTGCTTTTTGAAGTCATGACAGAAATCAAATCTAAAAAAAGAAAAGTTTAAGTAAGGTTTAAAAAAATTCAACAAAGAAATCAGTCCTGATCATTTATCTAGCTGCTCCACCTTTCATGGTTGATTCTATGTTTCTCTTTAAATTGTTTAACCTCTGATAATTATGAATTCATGATTCAAAATGGTCATGGTACTGCTCTTGACTTTTGTAATGTAGGTAATCACAATCAGAAGGAAACCAACATTTGAAGGGTTAAACTTCAAATGACATGTAAGCACAAATAAGGAAATCATGGCTTAAAGTCTACTGATTCTAACCTGAGACATTTAGAAACTGTAATTATCAGTTCTGACCAAAGGGGAATTTTTAAAAAAAGCCCCCAAACACATTCTCACATATTCACAAATCAAATGGTTACTAACTGAAAAGAATCACAACTACATTTAAGTAAATTTGAATGTAAAATGGTTTACATAGAAGATAAAATAAATAGTAGGCCTGAGTAATATTTTTAATACTCATACTAACACCCTACATTTACACCAGGTATTTTTATTAAAATAAGACT
>SJYQ01002674.1:74683-123394 GCA_006410935.1 Redunca redunca
GCTTGCCGTTTGGCTGGGAAAGTCTCTCCGGGGCTGCGATTGCCCCTTTCCAGCCCTTACGGCTCTGGCTGCCTGTCCCTGGCGGGGGATGGTCTGCAGCCAGCTACTTCCGTTCTGTCCTTTGTTCTGTGCGCAGTCCTGGTGGTGTCCTATGTTCGAGCTTTTCGTGTGGTTAGCTATCCCCTAGTCTGGTTTACTAGCCCAAGTTAGTTCGTTCTGGTTACTTGCCGGGCTTTCCTACCCGATTCTTACAAAGCGGTGCAGCCTGCGCCTCGCACGCGTGTCCCTGCCCCGCCCCCACTTGCTAGTGGCAGGTGCAGGTTTATGTGCTGCTTTTCCGCTGGGGAAGTCACTGTTGGGCTTGTAATCTGTCGGTTTTAATTATTCATTTATGTATCGTTCCTGTTATGATGCCCTCTGTGCTTCCAGGGCTCGCCACAGACTCGGCAGGGAGAGTGTTTCCTGGTGTTTGGAAACCTCTCTTCTTAAAGTTCCTTTCCTGGGTCGGCCTTCCCTATCCGGGACGGAGCTCCCCCCCCACCTCCTTTGTCTCTTTTTTCGTCTTTTATATTTTTTCCCTACCTGTTTTTGAAGGCAGTGATCTGCTTTTCTGGGTGCTTGATGTCCTCTGCCAGCATTCAGAAGTCGTTTTGTGGAGTTTGCTCGGCGTTGAAATGTTTTTTTGAGGAATTTGTGAGGGAGAAAGTAATCTCTTCGTCCTAATCCTCCGCCATCTTCCCAGAATTCCTGTGAGTGACCAATATTTTAAAAGTTTCACTAAATTACGTTTGACATTCAATAAGCTGCACATGATTAAATTTACACACTTAATAAGTTTTAACATAGGCATATGCCTGTGGAATCATCATCACAATCAAGATAATAAGTAGATCCATCACTCTGAAGATTTCCTCATACATCATTCTAATCTCTCCCTCCACCCCTCTTCGTCCTCGGGCAACCATTGGTTAGCTTCCTGCATTTTCTAAAATCTTATAAAATGCAATCATACAGTATGGTTGTCTTTTTTGTTTGGCTTCTTTCATTCAGAATGAACACATATGTCCATTCAAAGCTTGTGCATGAACATTTGTGTCTGCTGTATCTGCAATAGCCCAAAACTGGAAGTAACTCAAATGTCTAAGACCAAGTGAATGGATAAACCAATGATGGTATGTCCATATAATAGAATATTACTCAGCAATAAAAAGGAATGAACTCCTGAAACACCTCAAACATGGATGAATCTCAAATAACTATGCTGAATGAAAGGGTTACTGTTATTTTTGTTATTTTCTAGGTCTCAGATGACTTCATATTGGATGTTTGGTTTAGTGTTTAATAATGAATGTATTGGCTTCTTATGTGAATACCTAAAATAAACTGGATTTACTCTCCTTGAAAACTGTTCTACATTCTTTCTTAAATCAGATCCATTATTCCTTTCCATCACAGTAAGAGATCCTTTGATTTTAAGGAATGAATTCTTGAAAACACCCAAATGATGAGGTTCCTTGCATTACTGCTATTTCTGAATTCTGGAAGTTTTGCTTTTGACTGTCTGACAGGCAAAATAATGTTTAGACAGGAAAGCTGAGATTTGTTGGGAAAGACCCCTGTATATAACCAGATCCTAGAAAATACATCACCCAGATCACTAAAATATACCAGACAAATATTTGGCACCTGCTGTGTGCCAGGCCTTGTGCTAAGCCTTGGTGGCATTATGCTGTTTGGTTATAAGCATAGGGCTCTGCAGTCAGACTGTCGGGGTTCTGTGAGATCCTGGTTCTAACAATTAGAAACTGCAGTATCAGGGACAATTTCGCTGACCAGTCTTACCTCTCATGTCATTTTCTATAAATATGGATGGTTACAAAACCTGCCTTAGAAATAGTAGTAAGGATCAGAAGAGATGCTGCAGGGTGATCCAGTGGTTAAGAATTTGCCAGCCAATGCAAGGGACACAGTTTTGATCCCTGCTCCTGGAAGATTCCACATGCCACGAGGCAACCAAGGCTGTGCCTCATAATTACTGAGCCTGCATTCTAGAGCCCACAAGATGCAACTACTGAAGCCCACACCCATAAAGCTCATGCTCGGCAACAAGAGAAGAGAGAAACCCACACACCACAGCTAGAGAAAGCCCACGTGCAGCAATGAAGATCCAGTGCAACCAAAAATTAAAAATAAATAAAAATTTTTTAAAAAAGAAGAGATGCTATATATAAAGCACTTGTAGCAATGCCTGAAACAATTTTGCATGAGCACTCAAAAATTTGACTCTGGATATAAGCATTTGAGGCCTTTTTGTTGAATTCAAGGACCCCAGGTAACAGCAGTGGTCCTCCAGAAGGCCAGGGTCTGCCCGTGGTGGGTGTGCTCTGGGGCCATAGGGTGGGGGCAGGCAAGCTTTGCAGAATGTCAGCATGAACTACAGCGGCACAGAAACAGCTCTGCACAGTGGGACACCTTGGAGCCGTATTGACCTGGGCCCTCATTACTTGCCCATCTTTTCATCTGACATTCGATTAAAATCATGGCAGGAAAGAACTGGAGGTTAGGGTATGTGTCAGTCCTTACTTCTCTATCATCACATTATACTAGCACCCTGGGACTAGGGCGATAGAAAGACAATTTTTATAAGACCAGTAAATAACCTTCGAGTGGATAAAGAATTATTACATTAAGAATGGTATATCGTTAATTATTCTCCATCTCTGCAAGGGACAGACAGTGGAAGCTGGTTTGGTGTTCTATAGGAGAGACAGAGTTGGCTAACGGGAAGAACTTCCTGACAAGGGAGTTCTTAAATGTTGTTATTAAGGATGGTGGAGCATACTGTTACTAGAAAGAAACCAGAATTAGCAGAGTAAGTTGCATATGTGGAATGGGTAAGTCAGTCCTGGTTGGTTGCAATGAACAAAGAAAGGTTCCTGGAAAACTGTGGATGCATAAAATGGACAGTGGTGCTTGACAGATGCTTCCTGAGTGCTCACTCTGTGCTGGAAGGGCTGGGTGCTAGAGACACAGATCCGGACGGGAAACAGAATTTGCCCTTGGTTAGCTCAGAGTATAGGACCAAATGTCCCAGGGATCTAGGTGTTCTGCTGTGCATGCAGGTTGGCTGAAGACTACAGAGAACCACAGGTGACTGACCACGTTTCCATATCAGACCTTACACCCCTGATAGATGTGCCCCATGTCTGAGACTCTAAGAGGAGTCTGCCGACTTAGCATGCCCAGCTGAACGAGGCAAATCTTCCTCGTCCCTGTGGAACAGGTGGCCACGAAGTGACTTCTCGCTGGTCAGCACCAGTCTCTGCCCTGTGGACCTATGATTTCCATCACAGCCACAGTCCTGTCCAGGCAAGTCCCTCACCCACTTCCACATCTCATAGTATGAGGCTAAGATTTCCCTCTTTCACCCTCTCATCCTTGTAAGAATGTAACAAGTCCTCCTTAGGACTTAAACCTAAGAAAGATTCATTAAAATGACTTTGCTATGGACAAACCACTTGGTTCTGAGAATGCACAGTCCCGAAGACACCGGTCCCTAATCTTGCTGGGACAGTATAGTCCTTGTAAAAGCACAGCCTTAGGAGGTAGGCCGAAGACCTATCAATTCCTAACTTAAAAACTGGGCCCACTTAGACAACTCTGCCAGGCATTAGCTTTTGTGTTTGTAAGGAAGTGAAATAAGATGACATGTGTTACAGAACCTGTCAAATAATACTAATAATATAAGATAATCATAGCACTCAATAAATTGCAATTACATTTGTATTATTATCATTCTATTAGCTAACCAAATAAGGCCCATGGAATCCTTCCTTCCATCTGATTTCTTTGTGGCATCTGCTTACTCAGTCTTGGTGTGAGAGGTGTGACCAATTAGCCTTAATTGGCATGGGATGCAGGATCTCTTCTATCTGTATCCTCTGAAGTGAAAGTGAAAGTCGCTCAGTCGTGTCCAACTCTTTGCGACCCCATGGACTGTCCATGGAATTCTCTAGGCCAGAATACTGGAGTGGGTAGCCTTTCCCTTCTCCAGGGGATCTTCCCAACCCAGGGATTGAGCCCAGGTCTCCTGCATTGCAGGCAGATTCTTTACCAGCTGAGCCACAAGGGAAGCCCGAGAACACTGAAGTAGGTAGCCTATCCCTTCTCCAGGGGATCTTCCCGACCCAGAAATCAAACTGGGATCTCCTGCATTGCAGGCAGATTCTTTACTAACTGAGCTATCAGGGAAGCCCTGATACCTATAGCCTCTAAAAACCAACAAAACAGGATGGTTTTGTGGACACACACCTCAGAGGCCCCTGAGATGTCTGTCTCCCCACGCCCCTAAACCCACAGAGTGGCAGATCCATTGAGTGAGTAGAAGGAGAGAAAAAAAGTGTGGAGCCCAGGGATGCCAACATTTATGGACAAATTTGGTAACAAAAAATATGGTTTCCTTGTGCTGTGTGTTTTGCTAGTGATATTTAGTACCAATTAGATTTTCATCTGTGCTTCAACCTCTATATCAGAAATACTTCAAGCTAATAGCCCCTATATCTGTATATGTATGTATATGTATATACACATGGTTGTTGTTGTTTAACCGCTCAGTCATGTCCAACTCTTTGAGACCCTGTAGACTGCAGCCCACCAGGCTTCTCTGTCCATGAAATTTCCCAGGCAAGAATACTGGAGTGGGTTGCTATTTCCTTCTCCAGGGGATCTTCCTGACCCAGGGATCGAACTAGCGTCTCCTGCGTTGCAAGCAGACTCTTTACCACTGAGCCACCAGGGAAGCCCCACATATACATATATATGTGTGTGTGTGTATATATATATATATACACATACACACACACACACACACTTTGACCGTTTAGGGATGATTTGCATCTAGGAAATGAAACTGTTTAAAATTCCCGAATGTAACTTTTTTGGACTCCTATAGTAGAGTTCTCATCCATTCTTGGTATTCTACAAGCCCTGCTGCTCCTAGTTGCAGTGTTTCCATTGCCCTCGGTATACACAGAAATTATCAGACAGACAGACTGAAAGACACTCCCTGGGAATAGTCGGTTGGATTCCAGTACTTCTTCAAAGCCACTTCCACCTGCTGAGACATTTTCCCCTGCTTTCCCACTGGAGATGTGACCACAAGCTCCTCTATCTCTCCCCTTCCTGTGTAGCCCCTTCTCATCCCACCCTCACTCACACAGGCTTTTCAGTTCTGCAGCCATATATGGGGCTAGCCATTCTTCTAGTCATTACCGTGTCCTCCTATTTCCCACCAGTTCTTATCCTAGGACCCTAAATATTTGTCATGTGGGTAGGGCCTGGAAAATCAGGAATATGTTATCCAGGGATGTGTGTGTGTAGAGGGAGTGCGGAAGAGAGAAAGGGGTGTGATCAGTGGGGGCACAGTGCTGACCCAGGGAGCAGCAACAGATGGGGCAAAATGGGGTGTTTTGTTCTCTATCCCACGGCTCCCTCCGGTAACATGTGGAACAAATGTCTCTTTTGGACGATGATGAGGTAGCATGGACAGGTCTGTAGCATCACTGCTTTTGGACTCTCAGCTGGTTTTATTTCCTATTGAACCTTTAATGAAAACGCATACACAGCAAGTCAAGGCCTGTCCCTTTCCCCTTTTTTCTTTTTTCTTTCTTTTTTTTTTTTTTTTTATTTCTTCCAGGAGTGCTGATGATAAGGAAAGCGATGTCTAAATCTTCTTAATGGTGTTTATGCAAGCAGTTTTGCTTAGCTGTGGACTGCACTGCCCCCTCCCCAGCCCCCTCCCCTCCCATCGCCCTGCTAATATTTGCTGCTTCATTCCTTTCCCTGTTGGCTATTACTATGGACTACAGCAAATCTAAAACTAAATAATCCCCTTTGTGTCAAGTTTTCGGGGCTGAGCAAATAAATCTAACGAAATGCATTATCTAGGCAGAGGAGGCTGTTGTAAGGGGGAAAAGATGAAAGCTATTTTATTTTAAGGCAGAGAATAAACTGTCGATCATTTGGGGCTCAATTGTAATTTTAAGTATTGTTATTTTATATTACTTAACTATTGTACATGCCCTTTTTTGATTGTAATTAAAAATGCTGCAAAAGTTCTAAAGCCCAGAATTAAAGGGAGGAAGAGGGCATGAAGAACTGGTGAGGGAGTTTATGCAAATTCTTTGCAGTCCAGATAGTTTCAATATTCTGATGAGGCCAGGGGTGCTGGAAATAAACAATAGCTTCCTCTTTCCTTCTCTTTTGTACCCTCTCCCATCTCTGACAGGGATGGAGCAAGATCAAAGATACTGGCACAACAGAGAAATGGGAGGTTTTATTTACTTAGGAAAAGAAATCCCAGTCTCTACATTGTCTGCAGGTGAAGCAGTTTTTAATGCAGAAAGAAAAGAGGCATTTCATCCCCTGCCTACCCATGTTCTACCAGCTTCAGGGTCTAGAAAGGCTATGCATGAGGCTCTGGCTAAGTTCTTCTCTACCAGGTCACTCCAGGCTCTTTCTCCTGTTGACTTTTACTAGCTTGGCTTTTTTTTTTTTTTTTTTTAAATATCTCCAGAGAGGACTAGTTCAGTGAAGCTTGGCCTTCACAACTCTAGAACCAGAGTTGTACCCTAGATGGGTGGAAATAATCACCAAATGTCCTCTATTTATTTGTTCATGTATTAGTCCATTTATTTATTTATTCATTCTTCAAAAAATGGATAGAGTATTAACCTCTTTTCAGACGTTATTCTAGGCACAGGGATTATATAGCAATGAATAAAACAAAATTCATGTCCTCGTGGAGAGGGGAGACAGATAGTGAACAAGAACAAATACATAAATATAGAGATTGTTAGGACTTCGCAGGTGACCCAGTGGTAAGGAATTTGCCTGCCAATGCAGAAGACACAGGTTCTATCCCTGGGTCAGGACAATCCCAGGAGGAAATGGCAACCCACTCCAGTATTCTTGTCTGGAAAATTCTATGGACAGAGGAGGCTGGTGGGCTACAGTCTATGGGGTTGCAAAGAGTCAGACACGACTGAGGGACTGAGCACACACAAGAGTTTGTCAAGTGGTGACAAGCATTACGTTGAACAATTAAGTAGAATAAGTGTGATAGGAAGAAACAGAGGTCAAGAAAGGCCTCTCGATCTCATTCTTTCATCCATTCATTCAACAAATGTTAATTGAGCACCTAGTAGAACCAAGGTGGGTGCAACAGTGGTCAAATTAGATAAATTAAGCTTCTATTTGACTACAGAAAATATCAATAAGAAATACAAGCAAAGTAAAACTTAAGGTCTAAAGAAAAAGGGGATGGGGTTTTAGGGAAATTAAAATTTTAACCAGGGTGACATTTGAGCAGAAACCTCAAGCAAGTGAGAAAGTAAACTACATGAATACCTGGGAGGAGAATGTTACAACACAAGAGAACATCCATTCAAAGGCCCCAAGGTGGAGCCTGAGCTTGGCATGTTGGAAGAACAGAGTCCAGACTAAGTGAAGGCAAGGGAATGGCACTAACATGGCATTGGGCAAAGGGGGACTCCCCAACCTCCATCCTCCCAGGGCCTCTGTGCCTTCTTCTGTCCTTGCAGTCATTGCTGTTTGTCCCTGATTGTTGGCACATTTGTCTCCTACATCACAAAGAGAGATATCTTTTTATCTTCTGTATCCTCAGCTCTTGGCACAACTACATAAAAATGTAAAGAGGACACCCAGCCTTTTTCCTGATTCAAAATATTAATCTATTCTTATTACAAGAAAAATTGTTCTCTACAACCTACCTAAAAATTCCTCTCTACAGTGATACTTCAGTTTGAACCTCCTTCACCCTTGAGAAAGAAACCTGGTAAAAGAGAATTACCGACTTCCTGCTGCAAAGGAGAATATAACCACACAAGCAATCCTGAAATAGTATCTTATTAGGAAGACTGGGTGCACAATATTTATTGCTTATTGAGAAATAAGCTGAGAAATTCTTAGGTTGGGATATCAGAAGAGGGTGAGACTCTGGGTTTGTTGTTCTCTTAAGAGTTGATGCAAGCAGTCACAAGACATTCTGCAGTCATAATGGCGTAAACGATGGGAGTGGTTTTTATGGTTCTCCTCACTACTTTTACAGGGTACGCACATGCATGCTAAATCACTTTAGCTGTGTCTGACTCTTTGCAACCCTATGGACCATAGCCTGCCAGGCTCCTCTGTCCATGGGATTCTCCAAGCATGAATACTGGAGTGGGTTACCATGCCTGCAGGGGATCTTCCCAACCCAGAGATCAAACCCACATCTCTTATGTCTCTTGCACTGGCAAGTAGGTTCTTTACCACCAGCACCACGTGGGAAGCCCTTTACAGGGTAAAGTGAAAGTCTCTCAGTGATGTCAAACTCTTTGTGACCCCATGGACTATACAGTCCATGGGATTCTCCAGGCCAGAATACTGGAGTGGTGGCCCTTCCCTTCTCCAGGGGATCTTCCCAGCCCAGGCATCGAACCCAGGTCTCCAAGTGACCCCCAGTTACTTTAGTTTTTGCTATCATCTCTGTTTGCTATCCCTTTAGATAGGGCCATTATAAGCCTTGTAGAGAACGTGTAGAAGTTCTCCCCAACATCTGGGTACAGAATTCTGAGATGGACAGGGCACAGGTAGAAATGTGCTGATCTGCATTTCTTATATGATGACAAGGCCACTCTAAGATTTCTGGGAGATTTAAATAGGTTGTTTGGTCCAACAGAGATGCACACAACTGCCTCTGACAATTTTCCATGAGAAAGGTTGCATTCTGCAAACAAGACAAAGAATGAGGCATAGAGAAAAAGAATTCTTTTTTGTTCTGAAATCATTTTAGATATAAAAAGAAGTTACAAAAACCAGCTTGGAATGTCCAATTATATCCTGTACTCAGCCTAATGTTTACAATTTATGTAACCATTGCACAGTTATCAAAACTAGGAATTCACATTGGTACAACAATGTTAACTAAACTACAGACATCATTTGAAGAGAACTTCTTTTTAAGGCAGACTCTGGCTTTTCTCTGAAAGTGTGAGACTCTGGCAACAGGAAAACCCAGCAACCTAATAAAGTTCTATCAGCAAATATTGCTACATAGCAACTACTAGAAATGTAGGTCCTTAAAAAAACAGTTGCATATTGTTACATCCTATGATTCTGTGTGTAAGAAATTTGAGCAGGATATAAAGGGGATAGCTTATCTCTGCCTCATGATTTCTGGGTCCCCAGCTGTAAGTATCAAATGGCACAGAGGTGAAGCAACTGAGGACTGACTGTGGGTCAGCTTCTCTGTTTTCATAACACCTTCCCACATGGCTAGCTTAGGCTTCCTCATAATGTGGTGGCCTTGGACTAGCTGAGCTTCTTTCTTGGTGGCTCAGAGTAAAAACTTAGGAAGCGGAAACTGACAGTCCTCTTAAAAGCTGGGACTGATACTGGAGTTTCATCACTTTTACCATACTCTGTAGGTCAAAACAGATACGGGTGAGCCCAGATTCAAGAGGTATGCATGCATGCATCCCCATAATCAGAGGATGGTGAATTTGCTGTCAGTTTTATTTTGCTGTGGGAAACCACTGTAGCAGTTAATTTCACATTTTGCAGAGGGACAAATTATCTTAGAAGATTCCCTTTGTTCTATGAGTCCCTTGACTCCTTATTTTGGGGGAAGAAATCTAAGAATGTCTTTCTTTCTCTACGTGGTTTAGCAAAGTCTATCCCATCACTTGATATCCAGAGCTCTGAAGAAGGACCACACAAACCTACACTAACCAAGGGCTGTCTGGGAAGTCAGTTTCACTTCTAAAGCAGACTGGAATGGATGGTAGTGATTCTGGTCAAAGTCTAAGGACAGAAAAAGACAGCAAGATCCCTAGAAGGGAAGTTATTGTGAGGTAGGGACATCTGGACTAGTGACCCAGGCCACCCAGGAGACTACAAGGTCAAGTAATTTCCTTAAGGGCCACACCATGAAGCAAGAGTCATGAAGTTTCAGAATGCCAGCCCCAGTAATATTCTATCAAGAGCAAACTGTGTGTGTCATTACTCAGAGACTCTGAAGATCACTTCCCTAGCAAATAACCATTCTGTAAATTAAGAACCAATACCACAGTAGCTCTAGTCTTTATACTGTGATTCCCAATATGAACTGAGCCCCTAAGAAATAACCCAGCAACACTCTAAAATCCTAGAAAGGCTTATCCTACTAAATTATCCTGGCTGCCCTTCCAGTCTCACTCTCTCAGCTTCCTTGAACCTGAAGACAATCATCATTCATTATTTCTAGTAGAGTGGGCCTGGGAATATGAATGTTATTCTTTTTTGTGGGATGGGGACCACACTGCATGGCATGGGGGATCTTAGTTCTCAGACCAGGGATTGAACCCATGCCCCTGAAGTGGAAGGGCAGAGTCCATATAAATATGCATTCTTTTTCATATTCTTTTCCATTGTGGTTTATCACAGGATATTGAATATAGTTCCTTGTGCTACACTGTTAGACCCTGTTGTTTATTCATCCTGTATGGGATAGTTTGCACCTGTTAATCCCAAACTCCCAATCCACTCCACCCTTTCCCTACCTCCCCCTTGGCATCCACAAGTATGTTCTCTACATCTGTGAATCTGTTTCTGTTTCCTAGATAAGTTCGTTTGTGTCATATTTTGTGTCAGATTCCACATACAAGCGATGTCATACGGGATTTGTCTTTCTCTTTCTGACTTACTTCACTTAGTGTGATAATCTCTAGGTTCACCCATGTTGTTTAAAATAGCATTATTTCACTGTCCTTTATGGCTAAGTAGTATTCCACATATTTATATATACCATGTCTTCTTTAACCATTTAGCTGTCAATGGATATTAAATTGTTTCCATCTCTTGGCTATTGTGAATAGTGTTGCCATGAACACAGGGGTGCATGTATCTTTTTGAATTATAGTTTTGTCTGGATATATCCCCAGGAATGGGATTGCTGAATCATATGGTAATTCTATTTTTAGTTTTTTGAGGAACCTCCTCCTTTTCTTAGTGGCTGCACCAATAACTTTATATCTTAAAGATTCCAGATATATTGAGTTAAATTATATGCATTTAATATATATTGGGGCTTCCCTGGTGGCTCAGAGGGTAAAGCATCTGCCTGCAATGCAGGAGACCTGGGTTCGATCCCTGGGTCAGGAAGATCCCCTGGAGAAGGAAATGGCAACCCACTCCAGTACTCTTGCCTGGAAAATCCCATGGACAGAGAAGCCTGGTAGACTACAGTCCATGGGGTCACAAGGAGTCAGACGTGACTGAGTACATGGCACAATTTATATATAGATATAATAGACATAATTGTACCAGTTTCTTTCTAGCTTCCTTTAAAAATATAACTTTTAGAAAATTTAAAATTACATATGAAAATTAATCCTCATATGTATGATCAAACATTATCTTTGAGAAGGTTTCCAAAGTTATACAGTGGAGAAAGGACTCTCTCTTCAACAAATGGTGCTGGGAAAACTGGATATCCATATTAAAAAAATAATAATAAAAGAATGAAGTAGGACCATACCTTATACCACATCCAAAAATTAATTCAATATGGATTAAAGACCTAAACAAAAGACCTGAAACTATAAAAACCCTAGAAGAAAACACAGGAAGAAAGCTTACTGACATTGGATTTACCAATGATGTCTTGGATATGACACCCACCAAAAGTCCAAGCAACAGATGCAAAAACAGACAAATGCAACCACATAAAGCTCAAAAATTTCTACACAGCAAAGGAAGAAACAGAGTGAAAAGGCAACCTATGGAATGAGAGAAAAATAAGCAAATCATGTATCTGATAAAGGGTTAATGATCTAGAATATATAAAGAATTCAACAGCCACAAAACAAACAGTCCAATTAAGAAATGGACAAAATATTTGAATAGACTTTCTGTGAAAAAGATATGAAAATGGTTCACAAACAGATGAAGAGACACTCACCTTTCCCAATCATCAGAGAAATGCAAATGCAAACCGCAATGAAATACCTCCTCACACTTGTTAGGACGGCTACTGTCCAGAAAAAATTATAAAATAGCAAATATTGAAAATGATGTGGAGAAATTGGAACCCTTTTGTACTGTGCGTGGGAATGTAAAATAGTACAGTCACTTGGAAAACAATATGGAAGTTTCTTAGAAAGCTGAAAGTAGAATTATCTTGTGATCCAGCAATCCTACTGCTGGGTATATATCCAAAAGAACTGAAAGCAGGATCTTGGAGACATATTTGCATACTCATGTCCATCACAGCATTACTCACAACAGCCATGATGTGGAAAAACCTAAATGTCCAGCAATGGATGAATGGATTTAAAAAATGTGGTCTATACATAAAATGAAATATTACACATCCTTTAAAAAGGAAGAAAGTCTTATCATGAGATACCACATGCATAAACCTCAAGGATATTATTCAAAGTTAAATAAACTGGTCACCAAAGGACAAGCCCTGTATGATTCTACTCATAGGAAGTGTCTCAAAGTCAAAATCAAAGAAACTGACAGTAGAAAAGAATGTGCTAAAGACTGGAAGTGGGGTGAAGGGGAATTAATGAGTATAGGTTTCAGTTTTTCAAGATGAAAAATTCTGGAGATCTTCTGTATAAGAAGGTGCATATAGCTTACCGTACTATACACTTAAAATGATGAAGACAGTAAATTTTATGTTCATGTTTTTACCAAAAAAAGCACGTATGGCTCACATTTTTCTCTCCCATTTCTATGAGACCACACTGCTGCAAATAGCCACTGCCTGTCAGTCAGAACTGGCATACAGGATGAAAGCTATTGGCCATAGCAGCCCTGAAGAGGGTACCCTGTTTTCCCGGATATGGAGCTAAATTGAGATTTTCCACTTGACTTTTTAAAGCATGTTTTATTAGAACAATTGGGTACAAGGCATTTTGAAAATCTAAAACTGAAGGATAATAACTTTACAGTAAATAACTTCATACTTGGAGATCAAATCGTAGATTGTGAGGACAACGCAAAGGACTTTAAGGTTCATTAACCAGAGACATCAGACTTTATTGACTAGGGACCTTGGTCCCAGGCAATGAGAAGTCTTCCTAAAGTCACACAGGGCTCTGAGGATGCAGAATCCCCACTCCTACTTTTCCCACTGCAACCCCAGAGATGCCTCATTGTCCTGCCTCTTTCTAATTCCTTGTATAACTTACAGACAGTCGTCAGGTGGTTTTGTAACACACTGTGCTTTTCTCAGCTTAGAGCCAGAGCCCTTCCCATGGTCCTTTCTTAATCATCCTGTAGCCCTTTCATTCTCTGAATCCTTCCAAGGAACCCAAGAACAGATGTAGTTTATTTTTCCACCATTGCTATATCTTCCTGCCTCCCTGGTCATACATAATAAAAGAAAGAAATTAATAGAGGTTTGTTCCTTTACAGGTTCAGAACATGGGACTATGGGACTATAATGGAACAACGTGGGACTATAATGTTTTACCGTTAAACATTTTCCCTGAGAGTAAACCGTCTTAAATGGAAGAAGGCGTACATCTCTTTCCTTAACTTTTCCCGCTTCTATTAGGATAAGTTTCTACCCATGGAAATTAATGACCAACTGCAGTGTTTCCTGTGGCTCCCTTGGCAAGACTCCCTCAGAAACTTTCTTCAAGCACAAACTTCTTTCTATTAAAGGGACGGTATCCACTTCTAGCAAAGAAAACTTTTTATAGTAACATTTTAAACAAGTTAGAACAAGTTTGGATTTAGTTTTTTAGATGTGGGTGTTTGTTTTTTTTTTTAACTGGTTTCATCTCATTTATTTTGTCAGGACTTGGAAACCTGAAGATCCATATTCCTTAGAAGAATAGACATTTTTTTCCCACCTTGTTTCCCTCTGGACTAATTATCTAGGAGGGTCCCTTCTGTGCCAAACAAGGCTTGGCAGCAGACACTTGTGACACTGTCAGCTGGGGCTCAGAAATGGAGTTAGGAGTAAGGGGCAAATTTTTTTTTTAAGGAACAAAGCTTTAGGTATTTTTTAAGATGCTGATTTAGTGGGTTATTGAAAATGCTGCCCACATAGCCTTTTAACCCTCAAAGATATCAGATAACTTTTTTCTTGCAGTGAGATGAAGTGGCTGTCATTATCTCCGAAGGTCTGTATCATATTGGAATCTGTCAGTGCAGGTCAGGGAGTCCGCAGTGCTCTGGGCCCAGCTCGGGGACTGAATTACATTTCCCCGGCACAATGGCTGCAGAATGGGTGGGTGCTTTGTCATTTAAACTGCATAAAGAGGCAGAAATTGATTTTTATTGTGGATCTTCATATCTAATAAAGCTCCAAGGGGCTCTTTTCTTCTCCGATTGAATAGCCATTGAATGCTTTCAATCTAGTTCTGTGTTTCATGCCTAAACTGAATAGCAGGAAGGCAGAAAATAGATGGGGGAAAAGAGGCCAAGTCACTTTCCAGATTGAAAAGGATATGGCAGAGAAATAAATAAAAAAAATAAAATAAAATAAGACTATTTGGAAAAGCATTTAAGTGGAAAGGGGAACTTTCTTGATGCTCTGGGGGGAAAATTGCTTTTTGAGGTGTGTATGTTCATGTGTGTGTGTGTGTGTGTCTGCATACACACACACATATGTGCAAATCCACTTATAGGGGTGTGTGGGCAATTGGAGTACTTTATGTGTACCTGTAAAAACCTATTTATAGTCAACTGAACCAGAGCTAAAGCGCTAACCACAATTTACCTCTTAAAGTCCACACTGCCTGTCTCCAGGCCCCCAGCCAGAGAAACCCCAAAGAAACCTCAGCCAGAACAGGCTCCCAATATGCAGGCTCAGCTCAGGGGAGGAGGAATGTGCTATTTCTCCCTTCTGTGGAAGACGCCCCACTCCAGATTCTTGTCTGCTGCATGCAGAAGTCAGCTAATCTCTCAATCTAATAATCCACTTCCATCTGCTGAATCCTGACTTCCCTCCTTGAAAAGGGCTTTCTAGGGCCCTCAGTCATTAAGGCTTTTGAATTGTCACCTTAGTCAATCTTAGCAGCCTGCATCTTAAGAGCTCTGTGAGTATTTGTGCTTTCCACCGTGGATCTCGGTGTCTAGCTAAATAAAAGTGTACTCAGTGCCTTCTTTATGCACAGGTCTGCACTAACAATACTATCCTCTTTGCTGCGGATATCCAACTTTTGATGTTTGCCTCCTAGGACCCATTCTACCTTCTTTTAGCAAGAGCCCCCCAGTGTTCATTCAGGGATCTGCCTCTCCTCTCTCAGGCCAGTGATCTGAAGGTGATCCATTCCATCTCCAAGCCTAAGAAAAATAGCCAGTTATTTTCCCCAGTCACTTTGATTAGCCAGGAAGGAGGCAAGTGACCTAAACTTATGTAATCAGAATAATATATGTGCAGGAAGGATTAAAAGAAGAGACTCCTTTTTTTTTTTTCCAAAACTTGAACCTGGGATACTGGCAGGCTGGAATGCTGCAACCAAGTTGACTCCATGAGGTTAGAAAGCCTCACTGAGAATAGAACCACCACAAAGAGGACAGCAGAGCTCAGCTGAGAGTGGAGCAAAATCAGGAACCTCTGCATCCAGCTGTACTTGAAGCTAACATATCTCTACACTTTCTACTTTAAAGAGCTGATATGTCGCATTTGTACCCAATTGTGTTTAGACTGGCTTTTATCCCTTTCAAACAAAAAAGACTATACTCATTAACTCAGTTCAGTTCAGTCGCTCAGTCGTGTCTGACTTTTTGCGACCCCGTGAATTGCAGAACACCAGGCCTCCCTGTCCATCACCAACTCCCGGAGTTCACTCAAACTCACGTCCATTGAGTCAGCGATGCCATCCAACAATCTCATATTCTGTCGTCCCCTTCTCCTAATGTACCCACTCCCTCCCAGCATCAGAGTCTTTTCCAATGAGTCAACTCTTCGCATGAAGTGGCCAAAATACTGGAGTTTCAGCTTTAGCATTATTCCTTAAAAAAAACACCCAGGACTGATCTCCATTAGAATGGAATGGTTGGATCTCCTTGCAGTCCAAGGGACTCTCAAGAGTCTTCTCCAACACCACAGTTCAAAAGTATCAATTCTTCAGTGCTCAGCTTTCTTCATAGTCCAACTCTCACATCCATGCATGACTACTGGAAAAGCCATAGCATTGACTAGACAAACTTTTTTTGGCAAAGTACTGTCTCTGCTTTTGAATATGCTATCTATGTTGGTCATAGCTTTCCTTCCAAGGAGTAAGCATCTTTTAATTTCATAGCTGCAATCACCATCTGCAGTGATTTTCAAGACACCAAAAGTAAAGTCTGACACTGTTTCCACTGTTTCCCCATCTAGTTCCCGTGAAGTGACGGGACCAGATGCCATGATCTTACTTTTCTGAATGTTGAGCTTTAAGCCAACTTTTTCACTCTCCTCTTTCACTTTCATCAAGAGGCTTTTGAGTTCCTCTTCACTTTCTGCCATAAGGGTGGTGTCATCNATTCCAGGATGTCTGGCTCTAGGTGAGTGATCACACCATCATGATTATCTTGGTCATGAAGATCTTTTTTGTACAGGTCTTCTGTGTATTCTTGCCACCTCTTCTTAATATCTTCTGCTTCTGTTAGGTCCTTAACATTTCTGTCCTTTATCGAGCCCATCTTTGCATGAAATGTTCCCTTGGTATCTCTAATTTTCTTGAAGAGATCTCTAGTCTTTCCCATTCTGTTCTTTTCCTCTAATTCTTTGCATTGATCGCTGAAGAAGGNGACTTTCTTATCTCTTCTTGCTGTTCTTTGGAACTCTGCATTCAGATGCTTATATATTACCTTTTCTCCTTTGCTTTTCACTTCTTTTCTTTTCACAGCTATTTGTAAGGCCTCCCCAGACAGCCATTTTGCTTTTTTGCATTTCTTTTCCATGGGGATGATCTTGATCCCTGTCTCCTGTACAATGTCACGAACCTCATTCCATAGTTCATCAGGCACTCTATCTATCAGATCTAGGCCCTTAAATCTATTTCTCACTTCCACTGTATAATCAGAAGGGTTTTGATTTAGGTCATACCTATGCACTAGGTAACTACTATTTGTAGAAAGTTTCCAGGATTCAGTTTATAAAATCCTTTTCACATGCATAATCCTATTTAATGTAATCATGTAAATATCTTCATGAGATAGGATCTTTATACACATAAGCCTCCAAAAAGTTTGTTTTCAGATAAAATGCTACATTTCAGAAATTACAGTATTGAGATCTAGAACAGGCTGAGTGACATCCCAGTTTGGAGCATCAGAAAGTAACAAAAATCATTGTTTATAAAGTCAGACTTAGTTCCCTCAGTACTGGCCCTGCTTTTATGAGCTCTCTCTTAGATGGGCATGCTCACCCACCTAGGGGCCTAAGTCGGAACATCGAGAGTGAACGAAGATTCCTTCTTCTGCAGCATCTCTCAAATTGAAAGGGTTACCAAGTCCCTATGTTCTACCTCTTTAACAAGTCTAGAATCTGCCCCAACTTCCTTTTTCACCATCACATAGATGCTTTCCTCCTGCTCAGATTCCATGATGACCTGTGAACCACTGTTCTCTTCTACCTCACTCCCCTCTGCTCAATTCTTTTTACAGCTTTTGGAGAAAGGTTTCTGTAACTGAACCCTAGACTGGTGACTCCTGCACTTGAAATCCTTCCTTGGCATTTATCTAAAACATAAAACACATTCCTTGGCTCAATGTTTTTCTATTTTGCCTACTTTCATATCATGATCCAGCACACACAGTCATTTTATTCAATATTCCATATAATATTTCTTCCTATGTGAAATATTCCCTGATATTTTTCATTCTATTCTGTTCCACTCTGCTCCAGTCTACATTTCCCTTTAAAATGTTGTTCATGACCCTCTCAATCAGAGGTTCTTAACATAGGGTCAAAAGATACTTTCATGGGGGCTGTGAATATAATTCTGGAGAGTCATAAATTTTAAGAGGAAAACTTACATCTTCGTTTCACCAGCTGAAACTGAAATGTAATGTTTCCTTCTATTATTAATGTATACAACAAACTACAGTCATATTAGCCATATCTGGAAATCAATGACTCAGAGCCCTCACAGATAGATCTAGAGCACTGAATATATCTTGAAATAGTGCTTATGCTTATCCATATTTTTAAAATTACACTCCAGTCTTCCCAGAAAGTTCTTCCCTCCCCTCTGTACCTATTATTTTTCCCCTTGGCCACGCGCTTCCCCATCCTCCCTGTTCTGTGTATTTCTGGACTGTGACAGATCTGTATGCATCATTCTCAAACTCACACACAAATACATAATGAAGTTCATATATGTACTAGTTTTGAGCATATCGCCATATACACTCACTTGTAGCACTTTGTTTTCCAAATTCACACACATTCCACAGTCACATACCTGCTTATAAGTACATGCATACACAAACATACCTGTTGCAGAAAGGGGGACCCCCTCCAGGGCCCAAAAGTGGGCTTTTGTCTAACACTCGGAAAAGAAATGTCCAAGGAGACACATGAGCTGACAAAGCAAGAGACTATTGGGAAGGGGTGCCCCGGCGGAGAGACTCAGTGTATGCCTGGTCAAGGTGGGTGGTTTCAGTCAGGTGCTTCCCCTAACATACCCATACCTACAGTTTTCTACATGTGCTTCAGAGAAAGAATCCTCACCTAGTCTTTTCTCTTTGACATACTCAGGGACTTGGGGCCTTCCCAAAGCCGTCTGAAGCCAAATCTGGCCTCTGGATCCCAACACCAAATTAAATCTCAGAGGTGGAGTTTAAAGCTCAACATTCAGAAAACTGAGATCATGGCATCTGGTCCCATCACTTCATGGCAAATAGATGGAGAAACAGGGGAAACAGTGACTGACTATTTTTTGGGGCTCCAAAATCACTGCAGCCAGGAAATTAAAAGATGCTTACTCCTTGGAAGGAAAGTTATGACCAACCTAGATAGCATATTCAAAAGCAGAGACATTACTTTGCCCACAAAGGTCCATCTAGTCAAGGCTATGGCTTTTCCAGTGGTCATGTATGGGTGTGAGAGTTGGACTGTGAAGAAAGCTGAGTGCCAATGAATTGATGCTTTTGAACTGTGGTGCTGAAGAAGACTCTTGAGAGTCCCTTGGACTGCAAGGAGATCCAACCAGTCCATCCTAAAGGAGACCAGTCCTGGGTGTTCATTGGAAGGACTGATGCTGAGGCTGAAACTCCAATATTTTGGCCACCTCATGTGAAGAGTTGATTCATTGGAAAAGACTCTGATGCTGGGAGGGATTGGGGCAAGAGGAGAAGGGGATGGCAGAGGATGAGATGGCTGGATGGCATCACCAACTCAATGCTCATGAGTTTGGGTGAACTCTGGGAGTTGGTGATGGACAGGGAGGCCTGGCTTGCTGTGATTCATGGGGTCACAAAGAGTTGGACACGACTGAGCGACTGAACTGAACTGAACTGTAAAAAGAATAACTTTATTGCATTGCCAGACAAAGAGGGCTGCAGCCAGCTAATGCACTCAAAACTGTGTATCCCAAACTGGAGGTGGTAGTGAGGAGTTTTATAGTAATGATTCAAAGAAGCCATGATCAGCTCGTGGGCATTCTTCGGATTGTTTGGTAATGAGATGAATGGGAGTCAGCATCATCAATGTTCTGGTTCCAACCAGTCTGAGGTGCTTGTGAGAAGCGTATCAATACTTTCTCCCAGATGGTGGGGCATTTCAGTATCTGCAAAATAGTTCAAAGAAATTGTTATGTATATCCCTTGAGGGGGAACCAGGACCCTATCCCAAGGCTGCACTGTTGTTTTTTTTGACTATTCTTTTGTCTCCATATCCTCTTCTTTCCTTAGTTAGCAACTATTTGAACTTGCTCATTGGAACTCAGGGAAGATCATAGAGGATGAATGAAGCTTATTTCCTATAATTAAGAAACGGCAGACACAGAAAGAGTTTTGTGCCCAGGAGCCCCATATCAATTTCTCCTATCAGGCCCTGTTGAGAGGCAATGGCCTAGAAGCACCCAATAACCACGAATAATGAGTGGTCCAGACAGACTCAGGAGGAAGGGATCTTGGGCCAAACAGCCAGATCAGCTCTATCAGCCCTCACTTTATTGTGAGGATCACCAGAGAATTCCCTCAGGCCTCTTGTTAAATGTTTGGTCCTAATTTATTATAACTTTTATGTTGGGGACATCTTTGTAAATAATTTTATGTTTTTTGGAATAAGATGGGGCAAAAATATGTAAAGTTCACAAACAATCATTGACTGTTTTGAGACACAGACAATTTTGAGAATCTAAAGAAAGTTATTGAATGTCTTCTCAAAAAACAAACAAACTTCTTCTTCACATAAGATGTTGTATATAATTTTAGGGTTTCAAACCTCCTAAAGCTCCAGTACTTTGGCCACCTGATGTGAAGAACTGATTCATTGGAAAAGACCCTGATGCTGAAAAAGACTGAAGGCAGGAGGAGAAGGGGATGAGAGGATGAGATGCTTGGATGGCATCACTGACTTGATGAACATAAGTTTGAGCGAGCTCTGGGAGCTGGTAATGGACAGGGAAGCCTGGCGTGCTACAGTCCATGGGGTCTCAAAGAGTTGGACATGACTGGGCAACTGAAACCTCCTAAAGCTATAGCTGAATTCCAGGAAATTATTCTCCATAATCACATTAAGATCTGTGGATTTGGCATTCATGAATAAGCCAAGCTTGCCTGCTCCCAAATCCAGGGCTTTTACTCAGATCTGAACTACTGTCTATAACAGTGGATGCTCTTCTGTACGAAGTTGGCCTTGACCAGTCACTGACTCCAAGATCACTCAGCTACTGCCCACACCCACCTACCCACAGTCCTTAACTGGTCTCTAATTCAAATTTAGGACATGATAACCCACAATAAATGATTATTTACTTTTTAAAAAAGATTTTTTAAAAATTTTGGACAAAGAGTCTTTATTGAATTTGTTACCACACTGCTTCTGTTTCGTGCTTTGTTTGTTCGGCTGCAAGATATATGAGATCTTAGCTGCCTGACCGGGGATTGAACCCACACTCCCTGAATTGGAAAGTGAAGTCTTAACCACTGGGCCACCAGGGAAGTAACTGATTATATATTTTATTTCTTATGAAGATTGCTCTAAGAAGACAGCCAAACTGCTAGAGCTGATGATGGAAATGAAGAGACGAAAGGAAGTGATGACTTGTGACCAAGACTTGGCAATTTGCAAGGAGAAATACATACTGTCATAGAATACCCCACCATAGTATGGTTAATTTTCAAAGAGCTCAATGTCTCAACCATACTCATGCCTGCTGCTGTTGCTGCTAAGTCGTGTCATTTGTGTCCAACTCTGTGCGACCCCATAGATGGCAGCCCATCAGGCTCCTCTGTCCCTGGGATCTTCCAGGCAAGAATACTGGAGTGGGTTGCCATTGCCTTCTCCAATGCATGAAAGTGAAACATGAAAGTGAAGCCGCTCACTCGTGTCTGACTCTTAGCAACCCCATGGACTGCAGCCTACCAGGCTCCTCCATCCATAGGATTTTCCAGGCAAGAGTACTGGAGTAGGGTGCCATTGCCTTCTCCCATACTCATGCCTAGGGATTATAAAAACAGATAGCCACAGGGGCCAGGCAAGTGTCATACATGAGTGAGGCATGCTAGCCAAACATGCAGCCCTCAGGAGCCCTCATTTCCCCAGAGAGAGAGATAAGAGCAAATAAGAGTCAATTTTTTCTTTATTGTAAGACAAACAGCAGCACAAGCAGGACAGCAGAGACAGTGAGAGCTGGCCTCAGAACAGGGTGTACACCCACCTTGCCTAACAGGCACAGCTACCCCTGCTGTCCTGAGGATTGTCACCAGGTGGAACACAGCACAGAGTTGCCACAGCTCTCAAAGTTTGCATATCTCAGGAATCCAATTGATGTGAAGGGTATTCTTCTCCCCACAATGTTGTATAAGCTAACTCAGTGCTGAGCTGCAAAGCTATATGTGAGTTGGACCCCACCTGCAGACAGCTGTGATGGTTATTTCTGCACATCCTCCCACCTCCCCAATCAGTCTTCAGGGACAAGACGATCCACGTGTGTCCCAGAAAAGGAGTTGCCATGCATGACTAAGGCTGAAACAGATGAGGACACATTACACAGAAAGCATGTTCAGAAAGTGATTCATTCTCTGGGAGGATGCGAACCAAGCGCCTTCCCAGGAGTTCAGAGGAGTGGGGCTGTCTTCTACCTCAACCGGCACTCTCTGGGTACCCCAAGCAGCCCTGATTTTAGAAATGAGAAAAGAGGCAGCAATGTGAGCCTGGCCCAGAGACTCAGACTCTTTTAGAGCCCCAGGCTTAGCACAATGTAATAGGGGCTGTCCCCTTCAGGGTTGCACAGACTTGTGGGGTGTGTGATGCCATCTATGGTTGAGTCCTGTGTGCACAGCTGATGAGTTGGGACAACTCATCGTCCCTGCTGGCCTGGGAAACACCTGTTTGCGGAGTTAAAGCAGTTCTCCTGCTGGTGGGGATGGAACCTGGCCTCAGCACACACTGCACGCATCCCAGCAGCTCACCGTTAGTCTCCACATCAGCCCCGCTGTGGTCATCCTTCTGATTTGGATTAGGCTGTTAGATAAAAATTGAGAATATTATCTGAATCCAACCGTTTTCTTCTCTCTTCCCATCTCTTCCTTGTGTTTTCTAGTCAACGCTTTATCGGTGGAACTTTTTAATTTTCCTGAACTGTCTCTTCAAGGGTGCATGGAATTTAAAACATATTTCAACTGTATGTGTGTTTAAAATCATAAAATGTATGTAATTGAAGTTGAAGATAATTGCAAACTAGTCTTGATTTTACTGGTGTTTTATTAACAGATCTGCCTTAATCCAGGATTAAAACCAAGTGAGATTAGAGGATTTCTCTCATCTGCCGCTTGAAGCAAGAGACTCTGTGTAATAGAAGTGCTTCCTTGCTTGTCGTAAAGCTGTCCTATTATGGTCACAGCAGTGCTTGTGCTGCCCTGTTCCCACCTGCCCCTGTGATGCACGTGTGCATTGACAAGCAAGAGAGGCACCCAGCATGGTTCAGTGCCACCCTATATCCCTCAGAAAAGGTGTCAGGACAAAGCCCACTTTCTCTTAACCCCTGTGTTCTGAGTTGCCTTTTCAGAACCATGTTGCCCTTCCTCTAAATTTGGCATTTCGTTTCAACATACATCACAGGGCACATTATTCCAGAAAAACAGTCAGTGACTAGAGTAGTAAGTACCCTGTGCCAGGTGTAGCTAGTTTGCTCCATTGATCAGAGCTCCATTAACAAAGGGAAGGTCACAGGACCTCCATTCTCATGGCGGCCATTCAGTTTCCTCCTGCTCCAAGGCCTCTGGCTACACCTGTAATCTGGACCAGCTGTCACTGTGAAAATGTCTTCATCCAAGGAATAATGGGAACTCAGAGGGTTTCTCCTGTGGGCAACAGGTAGTGACCTTATATCCATAGATACAAAGACACATAGATGTCACTTGATCTATTGAAGGTCATCGTTGCAGGGAAAAGGTCATGCCAGTCAGAAGTGACTGAGGACAACGCAGGTCTAGGTCCTCCCACAACCCTGTGACTTTTCATATAGTTCCTTTCCTGATCCTAATTGTAATCTGAACCTTCTAGGGAAGATGCATCCTTCTTCTGTGTTCATTTCAGTCACCCATACAACCCCCTCTGTCAGTTGGATTCTGTGTTTCCTGTTTTAATCAATAGTTATTACTGGGGAGATGGTGTGTAGGCACATGTGTGCACATTTGTATGAACAGTCTATGTACCTGGACTCATCCTTTCACCTCTCCCTCCCTGGGGAGTTCAGGAATAATCCCACCATCCAAGAAGGCACACTGGCTGTCACTTTCTCTACTATTTTCTATCCTCAGGCTTCTGTATAAAACTGATCTCAAAGTCCTGTCAAATCCTCCGTTAAAAAGCTCTCCCTCTCCCCCTTCCATGATTCCAGTTCAGATTATGACCGTCTCTCTCCAGAGAGTTTCCAGTTGGCCTCCTGCTTTTGCAAGATGCCCCCACCTGTATCTACTCGCCATTGCTGTGTTAGTTTAGGTGTACATCAGAGCGATTCAGTTCATATATATATATATACTGATTGTTTATAGAAATAGATATAAAATGATTCTTTTTTTCAGATTTTTTTTCCATTATAGGTTATTTTAGATGTTGAATAGAGTTCCCTGTGCTATATAGCAATTCCTATTTATCTTTCTAGCAGTGTGTATCTGTTAATCCCAGACTCCTAATTTATCTCTCTTCTCCCTTCCCCTTTGGTAACCATAAGCTTGTTTTCTATGTCAGTGAATCTATGCCTATTTACCATATGTTTGTTTTCTGTGTCAGTGAATCTATGCCTGTTTCATAAAAGAGTTTATTTGTATCATTTTTTAGATTCTACATATAAGTGATATATGATATTTGTCTTTGTCTGAACTATTTCACTTAGTATGATAATCTCTAGGTCCATCCATGTTGCTGCAAATGGTATTATTTCATTCTTTTTATGGCTGAGTAATATTAACTTGTATATATGTACCAAATCTATCTGTCAACGAATATCTAGGTTGTTTCCATATCTTGGCTGTTACAAATAGTGCTTCAATGAATGCTGGGGTGCATGTATCTTTTCACATTAGTTTTCATCTTTTCTGGATATATGCCCAGGAGTAAGATTGCTGGATCATATGGTAACTCTAATCTTAGTTTTTTAAGGAACCTCCATACTGTTCTCCATAGTGGCTGCCCCAATTTGAATTCCCACCAACAGTGTAGGAAGGTTCCCTTTTTCATTAGATTTTCTAATCCTCCTCTGAGACCNAGTAAGATTGCTGGATCGTATGGTAACTCTAATCTTAGTTTTTTAAGGAACCTCCATACTGTTCTCCATAGTGGCTGCCCCAATTTAAATTCCCACCAACAGTGTAGGAAGGTTCCCTTTTTCATTAGATTTTCTAATCCTCCTCTGAGACCATTCTCCAAGTGACCCAAGTAGAGTCAGCCAGGCCTGCCTCAGCAAGGCATGGGTCCTATTCTCCCTCACTTAGCTGAAGCACCAGATCTCACTCATCTTTGTGTTAACACGGACCACCAGTTCAGTCAGGTGTCACTCAACCACTTTCCAATTAGATATTAAGCAGCTATACCATCTGCTACAAACCATTAGAGAAGCTAATGATACAGGAACAAGTAAAGAGAGACATGGCCCCCATTACAGTACTAAAGTCATGCATAAATGATTGTTAAATGAATAAGGGTAAGTGTGTTTTACCTGTATAGTGACCAAAGTTAAGCTTTAAAGAAAAGAGAAGTAGCAACTACCAGGAAAGAAAATAAAGTCTTCATTCCCAACCCTCTGATATTCTGTTTGTAATTTAGAAGATAAAATATACTTTAATGAAAAGAGTTTTGTTCATTTTTAATGAGGGTACACAGTTATAGATTAGAAATAGTAATAATAATAAAAAATAGTAATAATAACAACAGCCTTTNAAGGCTTACTATATTCTAGGTTCCATTTTTTTACACATATGAGCTCACTTTTTACTTACATCAAATTTGTAAAGAAGACTACTAATAGTAGTTGTAGTAGTCCTCAAATTTGAAGACTACTATTATAGTCTTCATTTTAGAAAAAAAAGGAAATTAAGCCATTGAAGTTTGTAGTAACTTGATCACAGTTCTACAGGTAGTAAGTACTAGAGCTGAGTGTGTGCCCAAGAAGTCTAACTCCACAGCCCACACAGTGCTCTGTTTCCCTTTTACAGGTGGGATGTCTACTCATATGTGCAATACTGAGAGGATATGGTCTGTGATATATCTAAATCCACACAACAAAGAGCTACCTGAATTTTCAAATGAAGTGGAGAAAAACACAAGGGCCCCAATATTAATAGCAATATTATTTACAATAGTGAAGACATGGAAGCAAAGGTTCACAGATAGATGAATGGATTAAGAAGATGTAAAATATTCAGTTCAGTTCAGTTGCTCAGTCGTGTCCGACTCTTTGCAACCTCATGAATCACAGCACACCAGGCCTCCCTGTCCATCACCATCTCCTGGAGTTCACTCAAACTCCTATCCATCGAGTCAGTGATGTCATCCAGCCATCTCATCCTCTATCGTCCCCTTCTCCTCCTGCCCCCAATCCCTCCCAGCATCAAAGTCTTTTCCAATGAGTCAACTCTTCGCATGAGGTAGCCAAAGTATTGGAGTGAACACCCAGGACTGATCTCCTTTAGGATGGACTGGTTGGATCTCCTTGCAGTCCAAGGGACTCTCAAGAGTCTTCTCCAACACCACAGTTCAAAAGCATCAATTCTTTGGCACTCAGCTTTCTTCACAGTCCAACTCTCACATCCATACATGACCACTGGAAAAACCATAGCCTTGAGTAGATGGACCTTTGTAAAAATATTACTCAGCCATAAAAAAGAATAAAATAATGACATTTGCAGCAACATGGATGGACCTAGAGATTATTATACTAAGTGAAACAGGTCAGACAGAGAAAGACTGATGTCACTTATACATGGAATCTAAAAAATGATACAAATGAACTTATTTACAAAAGATAAATAGACTCACAGACATAGAAAACAAATTCATGGCTAACAAAGGGGAAAGAAGAAGAGGGAAAGATAAATTAAGAGTTTGGGATTAACAGATACACACTACTAAATGTAATAGTAGTGTATTAGTGGCACAGGGAAATATATTCAATATCTTGCAATAACCTATAAGGGAAAAGAATTTGAAAAAGAATATGTATATCTATAGTCATATACATATATATGAATGATTGCTTTGCTGTACACCTGAAATGTTGTAAATCAACTATACTTCAATTTTTTAAAAAATCAAACAATAAAAACTTACAAAATACAAAAAAAAATTAAGTATCTATAAGACTATATGGATGGAAAACAAAGCAGTAGTTGCCTTAGACTGGGGGAAGGAGAAGGGTTGACTACAAAGGGTTACACAAGGACACCCAACTCTGTGGGGTGATGGACGTGTCTGTCAAAACTCTAGAACTAGAACTATATACCCCAAAGTGTGAACTTCACTATATTCTAATTAAAAACAATAAACCAGGATGTTGGGGGATCCCAGAGCAGAATGCAGACTGAGGCAAGTGAATCTAACTGTATGGCCTATGTTTGACATAAGCTCATTGAAGAGGGTAGAATAAAAAGGAGCTGACTAGTTTCTGCAAATGGTGTTTGGACTGGATACTAATGCATGGGACAAAATGCATCGAACAGAAAGACTGTACTCTAGCTGATAAATTTATTTCTTATAGGTATATGGGTTAGCAATCATGGAAGTACACGTATGCTAGTATTAAACAAATAAATAAATACAGTGTAGATAATAGAAGCCAGTTTTCTGTCAGAAAAAGGAGCTACAAATAAGCAAGAAGGGAAACAAGAATAGATCCTATGGTGCTGGGTTATAGGTTATCAGTATGAACTCTTATTTTAAGAGAGAGAGATTTGCATATATATATAGGTTAGTATGTACACATGCATTTCCCAGTTCTGTCCCCTACTAGGCATAGCAGAAAAAAAGCAAAAGATGCAGTCATGTCAAAAGGAATTAAGAAGCCAACCAGATAGCTCCCAGGGGCCAAAACTGGAACTACAAGCTTTACTTGTTGCTTTATTGAGCAACAAAATTAATTAATTAGTATTAGATTGTAACCCAAAGACTAAAATAAACATCAAGGAGTCCATATTGCTATAAACAAATGATTGAATAAATAAAACAAATGGAGGGATAAGGGACAAATTTCCTTACAAAAGAATTTCAAATAATATGTGTCCCCTCCCTTAGAGTTTGGGCTAGACTCAATGACCTTCACCCAAAGGATGGAGTATGGAAAGCAAAACATAACAGGTTTACAGAGGAGAAACCTTAAAGTCAACAGGCACTCCATAACCAGGTGATAAATGTTAATAAGTTACGTGCCCCTAATCTGATGCAAAAGGAATGGCATTTCCTCCCTGGGAATTCTGCCCCCAAGCCTGTAACCCCAGTCTGATCACAAGAAAACATCAGACAGACCCCAACTGAGACAGTCTACAAAATATCCAACCGTATTCTTCAAAACTGGCAAGGTCATGACAAACAAAGAAATACTGAGAAAATAGCACAGGTCAGAGGAAACTAAAGAGACATGAGAATTAAATGCTGTGTCATATTCTAGCTTAGACTCTGAAATAGATGAAAGGAAATTTGTGAAAACGCTGATTAAATTTGAATGAACTCTGTATTTAGTAGCATTGTACCAATGTCAATTTCTTAGTTTCAACATATATATTATGATTATAGAAAATGTTAACATTAGGGGAAGCTGGGTGGACACTATATACAAACTGTACTCTCTTCACAACTCTTCTAGAAATTATTCCAAAGTAAAATTTTTAAAAAAGTTTCTGAAATTGTTATTGCTTCAAATACATACATATATTATTTATTTTTAAAACATGTAAAGAGACTTCCCTGGTGGTCTAGTGGTTAAGAGTCTGCACTGTCACTGTAGGGGGAATAGGTTTGTAAGGCCAGGCTGGACCCCGGGGGCCATGATGGGCCACCTCTCTCCCGCCGGCAGGAAAGTCCCTAACGGAAGGATCCTCCCAGATCCCGAGGATCAATGACAGCACACCTCGCCTGCTAAAACAATCCCCACCCCAGCCGCATAAAGGACCTATCAGGACGCAACACCTCAACCTAACAACCTATCCAAACCCCCATCCACTAACCGTACCTTTTTTGGTGGTCTAGCCTGACTGAGCATCTTCACTTTCACTTTTAACTTTCATGCATTGGGGAAGGAAATGGCAACTCACTCCAGTATTCTTGCCTGGAGAATCCCAGGGACAGAGGAGCCTAGAGGGCTGCCATCAATGGGGTTGCACAGAGTCGGACACAACTGAAGTGACTTAGCAGCAGCAGCAGCAGCCTGACCATCTCTCACAATGAACGTATATAAACCACTCCCCAGCATGGTCCAGGAGCGGACTTCCTCAACCTGCCTCGTTCAGGTCTGGGAACCCCGACCAGTAGTGCTTCGCCATTAAAGCCTGTTAGACACTCTTTTTGGTGTCCTGGTTGTCTTTTATCTAACAAGGTTCAATCCCTGGTTGGGAAACTAACATTCTATATGCCACGGAGTGTGGCCAAAAAAAAAAATGTGAAAATATTATCCATTCAAAAATATCAAGTTTAAAAATAAAATAAGTACTGCTTCATGATATTATGCTTCTGAGAGTGGCAAGGCTATACATTTTTCTACCTTTCTTATTCTGTATTATTTTAATGTATTGTTTTTGTTTCCATAATAATTCAGGTTTAAATCTAGGAAAATGTCAGCTTCAGTTTTGTTCAAATGTTTAAATTTCTCCATTTCTCTTTTCTGGTCTTGAGGGCTGAACTCCATTTTGGGGTAGATAGAAACATAATAGAAATGAATCCTCTCTAGTTGAAATTCATCTGCAATGCCTGAATTAGGCCTCTTCCCCCGGTAGAACTGAGCCAGGGGCCTGTGTCTAGGCAGAAGAAAGAATGGAAACGGGAAACAAATGCCCCCGAGTGAACTGGCCACACAGAAACTTTCAGCAAACATGCCTGTTCTCATTGTGAAATGTTGGTCAGAAGAGTAATTTGGATATCTACTTCCTCCCAGATTTGTTTCCTGCCCATTTCAGCTGAAACATACAAATCACTGATGGCAGAAAGAGGCGTGAGCTATTTGGCCATAATAGGGAATTCTAGGTAAACAATCAGGTGTTTTTTAGCTGTCACTTAAGTAGCCTCTGACAAACGTCACTGTCGATGAAGCTTGACACAAATATATGAGGCATCTTCTGCCCATCTCGTGCCAAAGCATCAGGCGAAACACATCATCTGCGACAGGGGAGCATTAAGCAAATTAATGTTCAGGACTTTTTAAAATAATCATTTTTAAGCAAGTAATTTATTTTTCAGGCATGATTAGGGAGAAAAATTATGGCAATCGAATGTAAGAACGGCTCTCAGTGCTGTAAACACATTCCATGGGTCTGAGTTCACTTCTTGCAGCCATGTTTTTGACATTCTGGAATTAGGGGACGAGATCTGGAGTGTGAGTGCCATTCTTCTCCTGCAAATTCTGAGACGTGCTGCACAAGGAAGATTTGCAACCCTTAGGGAGGACCTCTGCAACCCCGGCCTCACCTATGCAGATGGTCCAGTGAAGGCTTGGAGAGTGGCTCTGAGGGGCAGAAAGGTCTAATTTCCCCTACTCGCCTCTGGGCTCTTAGGGTAAGAGAAGCAGACACTGGACTGTCACTCCTGCTTAATTTTCACCCACTTCAGTCTGCCGTCTGAACAGCCAAACTATCTTTTAAGAATTGTAAATCAGGGACTTCCCTGGTGGTCCAGTTAAAGAATACACCTGCCAATGCATGGGACATGGGTTCAATAATCCCTAGTCTAGGAAGATTTCACACACCACGAAGCAACTAAGTCCCTGCACCACAACTATTGAGACTGTGCCCTAGAGCCTGCAAGCCATGACTACTGAGCCCACGTGCTGCAACTATTGAAGCCCACATGTTCTACAACTCCTGCTTCACGACAAGAGAAGCCACCACAACGAGAAGCCCATGCACTGAAACTAGGGAGGAGCCTCTGCTGTTTGTAACAAGAAGAAAAGCCCATGCACAGCAACAAAGACCAAGTGTAGTCAAAAATAAATAAAAACTTAAAATATATATAAATTAAACCATATCACTTTTTTGTTTATAAATCCTCCAGTGGTTTTCCATTACACTGGGGGGTATAATGCCTAGTGAAATAAAAGATAAAGACAAATATTATATGTTTTCACTTATATGTGGAATGTAAATAGTAGAACAAATGATCAATTATAACAAAACAGAAACAGACTCACAGATATGGAGGACAAACTAGAGGTTACCTGTGGGGAGAAGAGTAGGGGAGGGGCAAGATAGGTAAAGGAGATTGAGACACAAACCACCAAGTAAAATAAGTTATAAGGACGTAATATACAGAACAGGGAACAGGGAATATGGTCAATAGTCTATAGCTTTGCATGGAATGTAATCTATAAAAATAGATTATACCATAGACTGTATATACTATACTATTGAATTACTATGTTGTATACCTGAAACTTCCCCAGGTGCAGTGGTAAAGAACCTGCTTGCCAATGCAGAAGTCAACTATACTTTATTAAAAATAAGTAAATAAAAAAATAAAATAAAATTCAAAACATATATCTGGCTTCTCCCTCTCTTTGTCCACAACAATCCTCCCCTCCCTTACTACATTCTGTCAGCGAGACAGAATACCCCAGATCATGACCTTCCAGACACATTTGGCATGTGACTTGCTTCAGTCAAAGAGATTTAAGTAGAAGTGACATATATCACTTCCAACTAGAACCTTGAAGAGTCGGTGCATGACTCATGGTTCTCAAGTCCCCCTACTGCAGAGGTCAGGGAAGTCCAGGCCAGGATGGAACCTGAGCACAAGCCCTGCAACAACTCCCAGTGGACATACACCAGGAAAAAAGAAATGTGCTCTGTTTTGAACCCCTGAGCTTTGGGGAGTGGTTGGTTAGTTATTGCAGCATAACCTGACCTATCCTGACTAGCACAGGGCCTGAATGGATAAATGAATGAAAGAACACAATACATAGTCTTGCTCCACCTGGCAGCAGTCTCTGTGGCATTAGCAACCACAAGCCAACTCAGATTTGTCCTCAGCCAATGGGAAAATAAGACCAGAGCCATGGCCAGGACAGGGAGCCCAGGAGGGAGGCTATATGGCAAAGTGAAGGACTTACTGATCATATCACAGGGTCAGTCTAACTCCACAACCAGGAATCACAGACAGCACACTACCTCTCAGTCTAAGTTATTTGCTTAGAAAGAGATTTCCCAACAGAGCCGTGGTAGACAGTTGTCTGTGATGCAGGAGCCTGGATGGGGCCTGGGGAAGAAGGAAGCCTGGAATGGCTCTGGCTCCTCCTAACTCTGAAGGGAGATTAGTCAGTCCCCTTCAATGGTTCTAAAAGCAAAGCTTTGGTCAGCTGTGAGGCTTGCTGTCTAGCCCTCTATCTCTGTGACTTCTGGCCATTTACTTAACCTCTCTGAACTTCAATTTTCTTGTTTATCAAATATAGATAATAAACCCCTATCTCCTAGGACACTGAGAACTAAGGGATAAAATGTACTTTCAACACTTGGCTACTTATTAAGTAGCAACAGTTCAGTTCAGTTCAGTTGCTCAGTCATGTCCCACTCTCCGAGCCCATGAATCACAGCACGCCAGGCCTCACTGTCCATCACCAACTCCTGGACTTCATTCAGTATCACGTCCATCGAGTCAGTGATGCCATCCAGCCATCTCATCCTCGGTCGTCCCCTTCTCCTCCTGCCCCCAATCCCTCCCAGCATCAGAGTCTTTTCCAATGAGTCAACTCTTCGCATGAGGTGGCCAAAGTACCGGAGNGGACCAGTTGCCATGATCTTCATTTTCTGAATGTTGAGCTTTAAGCCAACTTTTTCACTCTCCTCTTTCACTTTCATCAAGAGGCTTTTGAGTTCCTCTTCACTTTCTGTCATAAGGGTGGTGTCATCTGCGTTTCTGAAGTTATTGATATTTCTGCCGGCAATCTTGATTCCAGCTTGTGCTTCTTCCAGCCCAGCATTTCTCATGATGTACTCTGCATAGAAGTTAAATAAGCAGCGTGACAATATACAGCCTTGTTATACTCCTTTTCCTGTTTGGAATCAGTCTGTTGTTCCATGTCTAGTTCTAACTTGCTTCCTGACCTGCATATAGGTTTATCAAGAGGCAGGTCAGGTGCTCTGGTATTCCCATCTCTTGAAGAATTTCCCACAGTTTATTGTGATCTACACAGTCAAAGGCTTTGGCATAGTCAATAAAGCAGAAACAGATGTTTTTCTGGAACTCTCTTGCTTTTTTGATGATCCAGTGGATGTTGGCAATTTTATCTCTGGTTCTTCTGCCTTTTCTAAAACCAGCTTGAACATCAGGAAGCTCACAGTTCACATATTGCTGAAGGCTGGCTTGGAGAATTTTGAGCATTACTTTACTAGCGTGCAAGTAGCATACTCTGTGCTTAATAAATGCTAGTTATTGATAGAACTGTTTTCTGAAACTCCAGAAACCTCTCAGATAGGAGCTATGGAACAAATAGAAGAAAGGAGGAGCTACCATCTCAGTATGGATCAAACATGGTAGAAACAAATGAAGAAATATTCTCCGAAAACAACCAAAATGACCAGTATAAAATAGTTTGAAATCAAGTGAAAGCACAGATGGAAATAGAGAACATCCCAGGCACAGCCGCTCCACACGATTCGGCACGCCATTAAGGAACATTTGTGCTGGTCATGTTTGTTGCTTTTAGTGTTATCGTATTTTTGCACAGACCTTTTAATCTCAGAAATTAAATGACTACTCTAGAAGTTTACGGGACTTCTTACCCTCCCTCTCCCTGGTTATATTTCTTTTTGAGACATTTTTAAAGTTTTCAGTAAAAAAAAAAATATGCTGTAAAAGGCTAGGTTGAATTATATGATACATTGAAATTAAAATGAAATTTTAAATTATCATGCAGTTCGGGATGATGTAGAATGAGTGATAATAAATAAAGGTTAAAAGGATGATGGCAGATCCTTTTTCATGTTTTTTTCTTTTTTTCTTTCTGTTGTTTATAAAAAACCTTCTCAGAAGATTAAAAATAATATTTCTTTCCCTATTGATTTTTTTCTTTCCCCATTTGGCAAACATTAATTTATTTCCTGTGTTTCTAATGGAGCTGATATTAATAGAGCTTTATTTATTTATTTCAGCCCCTGGTCATCAACGTTACTGATGATACCCTATGCCTGAGGACAGCACCCAGACTGTTCCAGAAGTGACAGACATTTCTGGAGGCCGGAGTGCAGGATCCTGTCTCCACCAGCCTCTCCCAGTGTCTGTATGGAAAGGTGTCCTGCCTTTATCACACAAGATACAAGGGACTTCTAGTCCAATCTGCTGCCCTGTAAAGGCTGTTCCAGAACCAGTCCAAAGCCCTGCTCACATGGTTCCTTCTGCTTAGAATTCCTCTTCCCTCCTCTCCTGCCTTTGTTAGGGCCCAAGCTCAGATTCTATCTTTTGGACTGAAGATTGCTCTGATCTCTTCTTTATGTGGAACATAAACCTCCCACAGCTGAATAAGTTCCCAATACATAACACACTTTGATATGCTAGCCCCTGGGCCAGGTGCTAGGGATCCAACTGACTAAGACATAGTTCTTGCCCTTGAGAACATTCATCCACTCCAGCTGGGGAGACACAGTCATGGTGCTACAGGGCAGAGCACAGGGTACTTACCGCTTGTTGTTGTTGTTTCGTCACTAAGTCGTGTCTGACTCTGTGACCTCATGGACTGTAGCCCACCAGGCTCCTCTGTCCATGGGATTTTCCAGGCAAGAATATTGGAACAGGTTGCCATTTCCACCTCCATGGGATCTTCCCATCCCAGGCATCGAACCCATGTCTCTTGCATCTCCTGCATTGGCAGGTGGATTCTTTACCACTAGTACCTATTTAAACTATGCTATGGGTTTATTAATTATGATGCTTGATCATTTATATACATAACTAAATGGACTATTCTGGAATAAATGCTAAAGCCCAAAGAAAGTACTCTAACAGTAGAGATTTCCAGCTTGTGACAGAGAAAATTTTGAGGGCACAAATGCCTTTAGACATGGCTATTACTCACCTTCACACTATCTTCAGATCAGCATCACAAAAACCCTAAGGGTCTCCAGGAGCTAAGACTCCCTGTTCTCATTGAAGTGTGAAGAATCCTACTCCTCACTCCAAAGCATCAGCTCTCTCCAAAGAGGTGGAGTTGTCCTGGGGAGGGATCTGAGTATCCGGAAGAGAACTTCTGCTCTTCTTATAGCCCTTCTCTCCTATCTTCTGATAAAATTTTCTGCCAAACTTTCACAAAATTATCTCTTCAGAGGGCTTTTTTGCCAGTTCACCAAGTCCTTATCAAAGACATCAATATTAGTTAAAGAAATTCTGGTTTGTTTGAAATAATGTTTCAAACATGTTCAGTTCAGTTCAGTCGCTCAGTCATGTCCAACTATTTACGACCCCATGAATCGCAGCACGCCAGGCCTCCCTGTCCATCATTATCACCCAGAGTTCACTCAAATTCATGTCCATCAAGTCAGCGATGCCATCCAGCCATCTCATCTTCTACTGTCCCCTTTTCCTCTTGCTCCCAACCCCTCCCAGCATCAGAGTCTTTTCCAATGAGTCAACTCTTCACATGAGGTGGCCAAAGTATTGGAGTTTCAGCTTTAGCATCATTCCTTCCAAAGAAATCCCAGGACTGACCTCCTTCAGAATGGACTGGTTGGATCTCCCTGCAGTCCAAGGGACTCTCAAGAGTCTTCTCCAACACCACAGTTCAAAGCATCAATTCTTTGGCACTCAGCTTTCTTCACAGTCCAACTCTCATATCCATACGTGACCACTGGAAAAACCATAGCCTTGACTAGACGGACCTTAGTCAGCAATTGAATATGCTGCCTAGGTTGGTCATAACTTTTCTTCCAAGGAGTAAGTGTCTTTTAATTTCATGGCTGCAGTCACCATCTGCAGTANCCTTGACATACTCCTTTTCCTATTTGGAACCAGTCTTGTTCCATGTCCAGTTCTAACTGTTGCTTCCTGGCCTACATACAGATTTCTCAAGAGGCAGGTCAGGTGCTCTGGTATTCCCATCTCTTGAAGAATTCTCCACAGTTTATTGTGACACACAAAGGCTTTGGCATAGTCAATAAAGCAGAAACAGATGTTTTTCTGGAACTCTCTTGCTTTTTCCATGATCCAGAGGATGTTGGCAATTTGATCTCTGATTTCTCTGCCTTTTCTAAAACCAGCTTGAACATCTGAAAGTTCATGGTTCACATATTGGTGAAGCCTGGCTTGGAGAATTTTGAGCATTACTTTACTAGTGTGTGAGATGAATGCAATTGTGCGGTAGTTTGAGCATTCTTTGGCATTTCCTTTCTTTGGGATTGGAATGAAAACCGACCTTTTCCAGTCCTGTTAGACATCCTTTTTAGCTAAGAGAAAAATCTTAAAAGGCTATTCTTGATTGACCAGTGGCTTCCCTCCACGCGATGATGTAAGGAGCCAGGTTGCTTCCACCTTGTGATTCTACGGTCCTCAATACATGGCTTCCAAGGCCACCAATGCTTTCCTGCATTAGATTTGTAGAAGAAAGAATACAGATGATATAATAGTCCAGCTGGAATAAGATGTACATCACTTCCATTCAAATGCAATTCTAGAACTTAATCATATACCACATCTAACTGTCTATAACCTGGCTGTGTCCAAGAGAAACAGAAAACAGCTGTATTTAAAACTAGTCAGTCTTTGTCAAAACATATGGATTCCAGTCTTAGAATTTATGGGAACTCAGTAAAAAAAAAAAAAATAGCTATTATTCTCTGGATATAATGGTGGCTTTCGAAGATTGCTAGGGAATGGCATGATCCATTTTCCCAGAAAAAGCAAACGGGGTCACACAACAAATAAATCATGGAGCCTATGCTATCTGATTCCAAAACCACTAGACTATGTCATGTCAATGAGAATATTTAGATAAAATCCCTTCGAGGAGCTTATAGGTGAAAGATAATGGAGAATAATTAGATGCTTACTGAATCAAAGTTTAGTATTTATTTCTAACTTGAAAATGATCATCACATTCACTTTTCACCAATTCCCTGGTAGCTCAGACAGTAAAGAATCTGCCTGCAATGCAGGAGACCTGGTTTCAATCCCTGGGTTGGGAAGATTCCCTGAAGAAGGGAATGGCTA
This sequence comes from Redunca redunca, assembly GCA_006410935.1. Taxonomy (NCBI): domain Eukaryota; kingdom Metazoa; phylum Chordata; class Mammalia; order Artiodactyla; family Bovidae; genus Redunca; species Redunca redunca. The sequence continues at coordinate 111,738 of SJYQ01002674.1, forward strand.
CCCTCTCCAGTCTTCTTTCCTGGAGAATTTCATGGACAGAGGAGCCTGACAGTCTATGGGGTTGCAAAGAGTTGAACACGACTGAGAAACTAACCCTTTCATTTCACTTTGAGACCCTTTTCACTGTCTAGGGATATCAGCTCTTAACCAAACCCCTAGTGGTAGTTACTGGTGAGTGAACTGAAGGTCGCTCAGTCACGTCGGACTCTGCAACCCCATGGACTACAGTCTGCCAGGCTCTTCTGTCTATGGAATTCTTCAGGCAAGAATACTGGAGTGGGTTGTCATTTCCTTCTCCAAGTTATTGGTACATCTCACCAAATACTTTGGTCCCCTTTACTTCCAGGCACACGATAGAATTGTACTTCGCAGACCCCATGAAGCTGGTTGTAACCACATGACTTCATTTAGGTAATAAAATGTGGATGAAAGTGACATGTCACCCTCTGGGGAGAAAATTTTAAGAACCATGCACAATTTGCCAGAAACCTCTTTTCCTTTGAGGTGAACTACCAACAACATTCAAGATGTTGGATATTCCATCAGCTTGGGTTTGGAGGTGACATGCAGGTGGGGAGCAGAGCCCTCAGCCGAACTGCGGTGGACTTGTAGGAGTATGAAAAAGGCATTTACTATTAGGAACCACTAAGATTTTGGGTTTTTTTCTGTTACTGTTGCATAAACTAGCCTATCTTAATACACCCTTCCCTGAGAAAGATGACACCAGAAAGTCAAATGTATAATCATTTATTTAGGGGAATTCTTGGCTTAAAGAAAATCTTTTAAGGCAAACAGGTTACTCGTAAACTTATCATAGAAGTACAAATAGACCCCAAATTTATGGATTTATTCCCTCATGGGATGGTGGTCCCTCCTTCCATCTTACAACCACCAGAGAACTCCAAAGTTTAGGATAATTCTGGTGATGTTCTGGTCTGTACTGTTAAAAAGGCAAAGGAAGAAAAACAAACTTGACCTCTTTAAGCACTGCAATGTGGCGGATTGCAGAAATAGAAAATACCAAGTATGAAAGAAGTAAGAACCAAATTCATGACTAATTGTGTATAAGAGGGAAGTCAGCAGATGCAAGTCAGAGAGGAAGGTTGGTGGTGCTTATAAAGCTTCAGTCCCAAAAGCCAGTTCCAAATAGAAAGTGGAGGATGAGGCAGAACTCCAGAAGGCAGGGGCAGAAGTTTTTCCCCTTCGGCAGAAGCAGCAATGTGAAGATCAAACTTAAGTCAGTTTAAAAAACTGAGATGAGCAGGCCAGGTAAAATCAGCATTATAACAGAACAACTGAGGCAGCTCACCCAACAGGAGTGAAAGATCCTGAGGGGAATCTGTGTAGGAAAAGAGTCATAAAAACTCGAATTTGCCACATAGCAGGACAGATCAAACATAGAAGTCCCCTCTCAGACCAGAGGCAGGCAAGTTGAAATCTGAGCCCTGGCAAACACGGACAAAGAAATAACCATCCATGGGGACCATGTTCTGCTGAAGTTAAAAGGAAAGACCCTGTGAAACACTCTGAAGTTCAGCATATTTCTACCTCTTTTAGAGGAGGGGAGAAATAGCATGCATTGTTGGACTGTGGAGTCTGCTTTCCTTGGATTAGATTCCTGTGCTGCTAGTGAACTCGGGCAAGTTTCCCAACCTCTCTGATCCTCAGTTTCCTTTCCTGTAAAGTGAGCATAACTATTTGAGGATTAAATGGGATGAAATGGAATATTCTTGCTGAATATCTCCCGTGGTGAGACTCAGCACCTGTAAATCGATAGTGATATCCCCTCTTACAGAATCTGTTTGCAGGAAGAGGGCCTCTACATTTGTTTGGCCGACAAATATGGAGGAGAAAAAGTTTTACACTGTAGAGAATCCTACCGGAGGAAGACTGGGGAGAATGGCCTGGTAGACAGTTTGAGATGTTGTTTATTCCCTTGCTGGGTGGTGAGACAAGGGAACGGAAGGAGCCACACATAGGAAATCTGGGCAAGACCAACAGTCCCTGTGTATTTTGCTTTGGGTTTGGGTCATCTAGGAAAGCCTAGAGTGGAGGCAGGGGGAACATCCTCTTCCTGATGCCCCTCACTCTGCCACATTAGTACCCACAGAAAGGTGAATTTCAGAAATTCAGGTCACAGAGATAGCATATATAAATCTCTGGGACTGTGACTGCCATGATCTTTCCTCAGTATGCTTTCTATTTCATTAAATCTTCTTTCAAGAAATATTCCTTTTGATATGTAGACTTGGTGCCTCATAAACAGATTCTAGTTCCTTAAAAATCATTTCCATTTAACTAGAAAATAAAATATGAGCGGATCTGGAGAGCATCCCTAACTACTTCCAGTTTTTTGCCCTGCAGCTATTCTAATAGTATAGAACTGCTACCACAACCTGGTGTTTCCCAAAATCCAGTCAATGTCTATTTGCTAGGCTGCCTGCCTATGAATTGTGGTAGTGAATTACTTGGGGGAATTTGTCAAAATTAGACAATTGCAAGCTGTCCCTTGAGAAATTCAGTTTCAACAGATCTAGAAGATTCCACTAGTGATTGTGACAGGCATCCTGAATTGAGAACCATTTCAAGCAGTTCCATTATCTGTCCACCTATGAAGTGAAGTGAAGTCGCTCATTCGTGTCCGACTCTTTGCAACCCCATGGACACCAGGCTCCTCCGTCCATGGGATTGTCTAGGCAAGAGTACTGGAGTGGGATGCCGTTTCCTTCTCCAGGGAAGTTCCCAACCCAGGGATCGAACCCAGGTCTTCCACATTGTAGACAGTTGCTTTACCATCTGAGCCACCAGGGAAATCTTCCCTGTCCACCTATGGCAATTAGTGAAATTGCAAACATAGAACCATAAAAAGAACATGATTGCCAAATCCAATCCATTTCAACAAAATAATGAGCATAAATAAAGTTTCAAGTGTAAGAAGAAGTTGTCCATAGGTAGATATTTTGATGACTGTTGATTTTTTTTTAATGACTCTTGGTCTTGTTTCTATCCTTCCTTAGGCTTCTTGAACAGAAGGAAGCACAACAGTATGTAACAACAAGTAGAAGCCCTAAGGAATTGCATAGATGATCTATTCTTCTGCTAAGAGATTAGACCAGCTTATACAAACAATTTTCTCAGCTCCAACGGTAGATAAAAGAAAAACTGTTGCACATCAACTGCCTGGCTCTTCATAGTTAATCAACCACCATATATTCTATTTAAAAATATCCATTTTTAGTCCCTATTTTTTTTTTATTTCCATTCTCAACTTTATTTGCTTCCTTTACTAAAGTGGACTTTGTTTGTTCTTTTCCTTCTTCCTTTAGGTGTAATTTTCCATTGTTTATTTGAGGTTTTTCTTGTTTCCTGAAGTCAGCTATAATCTTCCCTCTTAGAACTGCCTTTACTGTGTCCCATCAATTTGGGACTGTTGTGTTTTCATTTTCATTCATCTCAAAGTAGTTTTTCATTTCCTCTTTGATTTCTTTATTGACTCAAAGGTTGTTTTGTAACATGTTGTTTAGACTCCATGTGTTTGTATTTTTTCCAGTTTTTTTCTTGAAGTTGACTTCTAGTTTCATACCATTGTGGTCAGAAAAAATGTTTCACATTATTTCAGTCTTCTTAAATTTGCTGAGACTTGTTTTGTGGCCTAACATGTGATTCCAAAAGATATATTCACCCTATGTTCATTGAAGCATTATTTATAATAGCTAAAGTATGGAAGCAAACTAGAGGTCTGCTGACAGGTGAATGAATAAAGATGTATATATATATATTACTCACCCATGAAAAGAATGAAATCTTACCACTTGTGACAACATGGATGGACCTAGAGAGTTGAAATAGTTGAAATAAGTCAGAGAGAGAAAGACAAATACCATATACTCTCACTTATATGTGAAGTTTAAGAAAACAAAACAAACAATACAGAAACAGATGTAGATACAGAGATATCAAGATCTACCTTGAATTAAGTTTTGTGCGTGATATATGATGAGAGAAAAGATTCATTTATTCACATGTGTGTATCTAACTGATTCAGCACCACTTATTGGAAAGGTCGTGCTTTATCTACCTAATTATAATGGTGCCTTTGTTGTACATCAAATGGCCATATATCTGTGGGCCAGCCTTTAAATTCTTTATTAGTCTATTTCTCTAACCTTGCACCAATACCACATTATCTTAACAACTGTAGTTAATAAATCCTGATACATGTTAGTGTAAGTATTTCAGCTTTGCTCTACTTCAAGATGCTTTGGCTATTCTAGAATCCTTGCATTTTCATGAAAGTTTTAGAATCAATTTGCCAATTTTCATTAAAACACTGCTAAAATTTTTATTTAAATTTTATTGGACCTATAAAATGGATTCAGAATAAGGGGAACTGGCCTCTTAATATTAAATCTTCTAACTCATTATTTTTTTTTTCTTATTTTGGCCTTCTTTAGTTTCTTGCTACATTATTTTATAGTGTTTTACAGATTTTGGTATAGAAGTCTTAACCATATTTTCTTAGATTTGTTTCATTTGATGACTACTAGTGTTATCATATGGTATTTTTCTTTCATTTTCTTCTTTTTTAACCCCCCCTCCCCCCAAAAAGAGGATCCTGCACTATTTATTGGGGTTTCAGTGAATCTAGATCAACTTGGGGAAATTTGACATCTTAACAATATCAAGTCTTCTAAGCCATAAACATACTATATCTGTTTATGGAAGTCATTAGTAATTTCTTTCAGGAATGTTTTGTAGTTTCCAGTGCACAGACTTTGAATATCTTGTGTCAGATTTATCCTTAAGTATTTCATATTCATGTATGATATTATAAATGCCATTTTAATTCATTTTTCTATTTATTAATAATATATAAAGATATAATTGATTTTTACATATAGATCTTGTATCATGTAGTNGGAGTTTTATAGTATGAATGATTTTAGATCCTGTCAAAAGTTTTTCTGTGTCTATTGAGGCAATCTTATGGCTTTTCTCTTTTATTGTTTAATAAGGTAATTTACATTAATCCATTTTCAAATATTAAATCAACTTTGCATTCTTAGGTTATACTGAACTTGATCGTGGTGTATATTCGTGTTTTTGTATATTGTTGGATTCAATCTGCCAAAAAATTTTTTTAGAATTCTTCCCGCATGTTCTTGTCATGGATTTATCTTTCTCTTTTCTCCTAATGGCTTTTTCACATTTGAGGGGCAGGATAATGAATTGAAAAGTATTTCTTCCTTTTTAACTTTTTGGAAGAGTTCATGTAAAATAGATATAATATGTTTGGTGTCATTCACCAGTGAAATGATCTCAATCTGTTTGTAGGAAGTGTTTTAACTAAAAACTCCATTTAGTTAATAGGTATAGGACTATTTGTGTTATCTATTTTTTTCTTGTTTGAACTTTTGTAATTTGTGTCTTTCAAGGAAGTTGTCCATTTCACCTAAGCTATTAAATTTATTGACAAAGTTGCACATAATAATCTCTTCTTATTCTTTTAATATCTATAGACTCTAATATCATCTCTCTCATTTCTGATATTTTGTTTCTTTTGTCTTTTATTCTTGATCCATCTTGCTAAATATTAACTATTATTTAATCTTCTTAGTTAACCAGCTTTTGATTTCATTGATTTTCTCTGTTTTTCCTCCTTCCTATTTCATTTGATATCTATTNNNNTGTGATCTTTATTATTTTGTTTCTTTCATTTATTATGTATTTTAGTTGTTCTTTCTCTAGTGTTGTAACAGAGAAGCTGAACCATTGATCTGAGATCTTTCTTTTGCTTGCTTTGAGTTTAATTTGTTCTTCCTTTACCACTTTCTTAAGGTGAGAGATGAAGTTATTCATTTGACACATTTCTTCTTTTCTACTCTAGGCACTCAGTGCTATAAATATTCCCCCAAGTACTGCTTAACAGCATCCTACTAATTTTAATATGCTGTACTTTCATCTTCATTCAGTTCAAGAAACTTTCTGATTTTCCTTTATATTTCTTTGATCCATTTAGGAATATGTTATTTAGTTTCTAAATATGTAGGTATATTCTGTTCACACTTGGAAAGAATGTGCATTCTGTTGTTTTGGGGTGGAGTATTGTATAAATGTTAATTAGTTCAAAGTGTTGTGTAATCTTCTGCATTAACATTTCTGACTATTATTATTATCTATTTCTCCTTAGAGTTCTGTCAGTTTTGCTTAATGTATTTTGAAACTGTTGTGAAAGATAAAAACATATAAAGACTGTTATGTCCTCATGATGAATTGACCACTTTTCCATTATGTTATGAATTTCTTTACACCCGTTGATATTCTTTCCCTGAAATCTACTTGATCATAGCCACTCTAGCTTTCCTACTACTACTATTAGCATGGCATATCTTTTTCTGTTGTTTGGTTTTATTTGTCTATATTTTTAATAGACATCTTATTTATTGATTTTGTATAATTATTGACATAGCTGTCTTGCTATTTATTTTTTATTTGTCCCTTTCCCCCTCTTTTTCTGCCTTTTAAAATTAATTGAGTATTTTTTATGATTCAGTTTTCCTTTCTTGTCTTTCATTTTTGAGATTGTTTTATAGCAGAGTTTCACAACCTTGGCATTCTTTTTTACTATATCTTTGTGTTTCCCCCCAGATTTGATTGAACTGTTAATCTGATTTGAAAGTTTGTACATACATTTTTCTAGTTTAATCAACTATGTGTATCTGCTTTATGTCCTTTGTATTAATAAATTGTGCTTTTTATATTAAAAAAATAAAATAAAAATAAAAAACAACCTTGGCATTCTAACCTACTGGACCAGAAATTCCCTGGTGTGAGGAGGCCGTGCATTGTAAGGTGTTTGACCTGGCCTCTAGACACTAGATAATAGTAATTCCCCCATTCATGATAACCAAAGATGTCTGCAGACATTGCCAAATGTTCCCCCCATGAAAGGAGGAAGTCAAAATTGCCCCAGTTAAAAATGCTTTGGAAAAAATCTGAGAATTATAGTATACATCTTTAACTTATTATGGCCTACTTTCATATGATGTTACACCACTTCATATTTAGTATAAGAATTTTATGAAAGTATACTTCCCTTTTTCCCTCCCATACTTTATTTTTCATACCTTTACTTTTACAAATGTTGTATTTCCCACACTTCAGTTTTTTTCTGTTTAAACGGTCATTTTTTAGGAGAGCTTTAAATAGTAAGAAAAATATATTTACCTGTATATTTACCATTTCTTCATTCCCTTCATAGATTCAGCTTTCCATCTGACATAATTTTTTCTGCCTGAAAGACTTCAACAGTTCTCATAATGCAAATCTACTGTTGACAAATTCTTTGAGCTTTTATACACCTGAAAAAGTCATCTCAGCATCATTTTAGAAAAATATCTTAGCTAGGTAAAGAATTCTAGGTGCAGGAGAAGCAGTTGTAAAGTAGACAATATTCCTGCCCTCATAAAATTTATGTTTAACAGAGGTGGATAGAAGACAACATGTAGGAAAAAGCAAATAAGAATGATAACAGCTAATGATAAGAGATGTGCAGAAAGTACACTGATATCAACCATGTTAACCTTTTGTTAGTGTCACTCATTTGAAGAATGGTTTTCCTTGCATTTCATCTTCTGTATGTTGTGTTTTGCCATTCACATTTTTTTGTTACTTATTCAAATAAATATTCCTTTGAGGTGACTTCTGTTCTCTCTCTTTCCCTCTCACTGACCCTTCCACACAGGAGGAGGGTATGCCTATCTGATGGAAGTAACACCACACATGACCACTCAAGCACTCAGTGCTACTCGCTCCTTTCTCGCCCTGAGTTGACCTCAGGACACACGTACTCTTCTCTGACAAGTCATATGCTGCAGCTGCCTATGCCTACTTCTGTCTCCAGCCTCATTGCCCACTACTGAAAACTACAGTGGAAAATTTCTTACATTGTTTAAATAACTCCACTCAGTGATTTAACCAAGTGAAAGATGCTGCAAACAGACACTCTGGAAACAAAAAGCAGTCATCCCTAACTCTGTTAATTAAGCATCCTGCTTTCTGTCCCTGCCCCTGTATCTCTGATCTTGGATTTTTCTCTGAGAATATTTACTATTTGAAAATCTTTTGCTGTTGCATTTAATTGTGGATTCCTCAGCTCTGTTGAGTATTGCTATCAAGATGAATTTTTTGTTCTCTGTTTTATAGTGATTTCTAAATTTTTAAATGTGCTCTTACAGCTCTGGTACCTCTTACAGCTTTGTAAGATTCCAAAAATATTATGAAATATTTCTCCCATTATTTCAATGAAGCATTGGAAGGAATGAGAAGTAGATGCCTCTGATTAGTTACATAAACCAGAGTTCTCATGAGAACATTAGGATTATTTTTTCAAATTAAAGTTATTGATTTATTTGAGGAAAATTGACATTTTTTAAAAAAAGAAGCCTCTGGTACTGCCTGGCCTATATAGTACTATATAGCCTATTATTTACTAAAATTATATTTACCCTTTTTCCCCATGCACTCTAACAATAAGTTATATCACTATCAAAAATATAGCCTGAATCCATTTACTCATCAACATCTTCTCTACTACTATCATCAGTTCAGCAGCTCAGTCGTGTCCAACTCTACAACCCCATCGACTGCAGCATGCCAGGCTTCCCTGTCCATCACCAATCCCAAGAGCTTGCTCAAACTCATGTCCATACAATCCATTGAATTGATACAATCCAATCATCTCATCCTCTGTCATCCCCTTCTCCTCCTGCCTTCAATCTTTCCCAGCATCGGCGTCTTTTCCAATGAGTCAGTTCTTCTGCAGTCATGGCTGCAGTCACCATCTGCAGTGATTTTTGAGCCCAAGAAAATATCTATCATACTACTATCATACCCAACGGTCATTTTAAGTTCTGCCTTCAACTGGTTATTGTTGAATTATAGGAGAATTGTTGACGTTTGTACAAGCAAAGGAAAGGAAAGTGAAGTCGCTCAGTCATGTCCGACTCTTTGCGACCCCCTGGACTGTAGCCTACCAGGCTCCTCTGTCCTTGGGACTTTCCAGGCAATAGTACTGGAGTGGATTGCCATCTCCTTCTCCAGCAGGTCTTCCCGACCCAGGGATGGAACCCAGGTCTCCCGCATTGTAGACAGATGCTTTACTGTCTGAGCCACCAGGGAAGTCCAACTATATTGATGTTTGTATAGTTTATAAATAAGAGCTATGTAGGAAGTTAAAGTTCATAAGGCCACTTTCTTTGAATTCATAATAGTTCTAACATTATTTTTTATTCTTTGGGGTTTTCCAAAGCAACAGTCAACACCTGAAAGTAATAAAAAAAATTTTCCTCTTCTTTCATAGTAATTATTAAAGTTTTCTACCTCTAACCATGTAAATTATAATCACTTAATATTATACTAGAGCTTCCCTTATAGTTCAGTTGGTAAAGAATCCTCCTGCAATGCAGAAGCCGCCTGTAGTGCAGGAGACCCGGGTTCAATTCCTGGGCCTGGAAGATCCCCTGGAGAAGGAAATGGCAGCCCACTCTAGTATTCTTGCCTGGAGAATCCCATGGAGAGAGGACCCTGACAGGCTACAGGTCATGGGTTCTCAAGAGTCAGACATGACTCAGCGACTAAACAGCAATAAACACATTATGTACCATTCTTCAACACTCAAAAGCAGACATTAAATGTGTCAGTGGGAAGACAGCTCTAATTCAATAATTTTAGTTTTGTTTTGTAGAGATTTTACAAACCAGGTATATGCACCTGTAGGAGAACATCAAACACAAACATTGCTTCAAAGTCCTTTATTTCTTCAAAATCTGAGGGTTGAAGTAATAAAGTCATGCTTATTCTCAGGTCTTTAAATGTCAGTTCTCAGAATAAATATACAAGTCATCTTGTCTTTTCTTTCATTTTCTTTCTTGGTAACTTGTCTTTGGCTCTCATGATTCAAAGAAGTAGAGATCTTTCTTTGAGGACTATTCTTAGTTGAATTCTCTGGACCTTTATAATTTGTATGATGAAGTTTTTCATGTAATAAATTTGTTGTATTTCTGATTCTACTATCCNCTTATTTCCTCTATTACCTCTTTTATTTATAAATTTCCTCTATTTTATCTAAGAATTTACATGGCTTTCCACCTCTCTTCATGGAGTTTTTATACATCCTTGAGTTTCTGAGCCTCTGTTTTAGACTTTGCTTTTAGCCTTCTGTTACCTTTTTAAGTCTTTACAGTATTTCCACATTTTTATGCAGTTTTTCAGTTTTGTAACTTGTTTCATTTTTAGCAATCTTTGTTTATTTCTTTTAAACTTATCAAGTCATTCAAGCCTCCTTGAAGAGCTGGTACTGCCTCTCTGGTAGCTTCTTCAGCAGATGTTGCAGAATTGCTTAATTGATTCAGGGTCATTGTATTTACTTAGATTTATTCATTGTTTCCTAAGCCTACACTGGAGGGTGGGGTGCTTTTCTTTTATCAGACAAGGCCATTGTTTTTCTGTCACTGTAGTCAGAAGAATTTGGGCCTGTTTTTAAATCCACCATCTTCCAAGAAATCTTTGGTCATCTTTAAACCTTTTGTGCCAGTCAAAACTCTTTCTTCTGATACCTCTTCATTTCCTTAGGTTTCTTTTCACACACCACATGTCTCACTTGGAAGTTTAGCTTTGCATAGATTTTGGTATCAATTCTTTGTTCTAATAAGTCACTGATGTGACTACAACAGAAATAACATATTTACTTCTTACAATAGCTATTACAGGATTGACTTGTTTACTCCTATCTAGGGATTTAAAACTTTCCCTGTTAAAGTATCATTTCTTATTAGAGAAAATTTGGAATCTTGTATATACTTTTCTATCATCATTATTAAAAATATTTCTACATGTTATTACAAGGATGTGCATAAACCTAATTTTTTTAAAAAAGTACAAATATTGCTTTTGAGGCATTTATTTATTTATTTGGCAGCATCCAGTTTTATTTGTATCACACGGGATCTTAATTGTGTCATGTGCGTTCTTTCGTTGCAATACACAGAATCTCTAGTTGTGGCTCTGGCTTCAGTAGTTGCAGCACATGGACTTACTTGTAGTTGCTCTGCAGCATGTGGGATCCTTAGTATCCCAACCAAGGATTAAACCAGCATTCCCTGCATTGCAAGGCAGATTCTTAACCACTGGGTTACCAGGAAACTCACTTTTAATGGCTGAATCAGTTTGGTTCAGTTCAGTCACGCAGTCGTGTCCAACTCTTTGCGACCCCATGAACCACAGCACTCCAAGCCTTCAGTCCATCACCAACTCCCAGAGTCTACCCAAACCCATGTCCATCAAGTCAGTGATGCCATCCAACCATCTCATCCTCTGTCATCCCCTTCTCCTCCTGCCCTCAATTGTTCCCAGCATCAGGGTCTTTTCAAATGCGTCACCTCTTCACATCAGGTGGCCAAAGTTTTGGAGTTTCAGCTTCAACGCCAGTCCTACCAATGAACACCCAGGTCTGATCTCCTTTAGGATGGACTGGTTGGATCTCCTTGTAGTCCAAGGGACTCTCAAGAGTCTTCTCCAACACCACAGTTCAAAAGTATCAATTCTTCAGTGCTCAGATTTCTTTATAGTCCAACTCTCACATCCATACATGACCACTG
>SJYQ01002674.1:130304-146728 GCA_006410935.1 Redunca redunca
CAAAAATATATATTATATTTTAAATATATATTTAAAAATCAAAAATATGTTTTAAAAATCAAAGGGGCAGCATGGAGACTGCCCCTTTGTCTCTGATTCAGTGCTGGCACAGATTCATTCCTCCACAGGCTGGAAAGACCTCAAATGACCTCCCTCTCTCCATTTCTACCAATTCCCTGTCTCTTCAGGTAAAGAAGCGAGGGTTGGGGGTGGGGGGGGCAGGAATCCACTCTCTACTTGGCAAGTGAAATGCTTGCCTCCATCTAGTCCTGGGATTCTCTTTCCTCAGAGCTGGCTGAGGGCGCTCAGCTTGGCTCACTTGCCTCAGGACAAGTTTTGAATTCCCAAACTGCCCCAGGTTGCAGAATGCCTTTTTGAGAAGCCAGTTTCCCCTACGCAAACAACACCTTCGAAAATCCAAATGATTTATTTTTTAGCATATTCTTAAATCACTTGACATCACCAATACTTGCCAGCAGTGCACAGCCACATTATCAATCAAGGTGTGGGGTCTGCAGGGAGCAGGACACCGAACAGAGCAAGAGGCACAAATTAAGGATGTTTTCTGGGCTGAGCCTCTGGTGGTCAGGGGCTCTGTCTGGCTGAATTGCTTTGTGCCACACAGATGAGAAGAAAGGAATGATTTTTTATATTAGTGATGGTTACGTGTGCTTGCTGTAGGCCTACAGAAGTGAGTAAAGGCCAGAGCTGTCTGGGGTGTTTCAGAGATTTTCTTGAAGGGAACATAGCACCTAAATCCTCAAGCAGGATGAAATCTCCTGGTGCAGGAATCATGGAAAAAAGACTAGAATTGCCTCTGAGTGCCAGATGCCTTACAGGACTCCCACTGATTTGTTTATTACTCTTGAAAGACATGCCATCAACTACTAATGGTTTCACAAAAACTGGGGACCAAGTATCTGTTTCAGAGGGTGTGCTAAGCAGCTTCCCATGCCCAGACCCCCAAGGAGACCACTGTCCTCCTGCTCACCTTATGAGCCTCTTTCATCCAAGCTGTGTTTCCCTGACTCTGCTAGGGTGTGTTCTAGGAGAGATCACTGAGTCGAACGACTGTGTGGGTCTTGCTTTTTCTGTCTTTTCTTCTCTCCTTCTTCCCTTCTCCCTCCCTCTATTCCTCTCTCCTCTCCTCTCTCTCTAAACCTTTTACACTGCAGTTGAACAAGCCCCTGGATAAAGACTTTATCCAAAAACCCCCTCTTTAAAGTTATTTCAAATTTCTCTGCAAGGCTTTCAGAAATCTGTTTGTTTGAGGGCAGAATTAGATGTGACCGGCGTTTTATTGTGACATAAAACCATATTTCTTCCCTGGAAGATTAAAAAATAAAATCGGTTAATAAGAAAAGCTGTCAGCAACAGAAAATGGCTGACATAATCCGTTTATCCTCCGAGCAATAAAGATATTGGTCCTTGGGAGTCTATCCTCTCTCTCATGTTATTTCGCCCAAAACATTATCTTCCCAGCATTCTGATGGATTAAGAAGTCATATGGGAGATAGCAGGGAAATGACAGATACAAAAAAATATATAATATCCTTTCATTTCCCCTCCTCCCTCCACACTCACTCATATTCCCCCTCTCTTTCTCCCTCCCCCACCCAAAACACACACACACACACACACATATTTTATTTTCTGTCTTTTTCCTCTCCGTGACACCCTCCCATTTTTCTCACTCTTTGGAAAAGAAATAGATCTTCTTTTACCCACAGTTCCAATACTCTGATAATCCTAATAGGGGTGATGATGCAAACTGGCACTGAAGTCAGTTCCTGCTGTGTGTGTGTGTTTGACTTGCACACATCTATCAATACATAGACATAGATCGCCAAATGAAGAGATGGACCCTTGATATGGGTGTTGAACACATACAGAAAAAGAGAGTTAAGTATATCTAGCTACACTACTAGATTTTTAATCTAGGATTTCTGACAATAGCATAAATTTCAGGAACAAAGCTGAAGGCACCACAAGCTAAGGGAAACAATAAAAGGAACTTTGAAAAGGCAGCAACTAAAATACTGTTTTAGAGGACTGAGGAAACCATTTTTTAAAAAACAGTATGGCCAAACTTGTTTTTGTCTGTTCTCAATTAATGGTACCAATCACTATCTTTTCTCTGATGCCTGCAAATTGTTCTGGGCAAAGATTCCTGAGATCACCCATCAGAACCCTCAGGATACTTTCAACTGCTTTGCAAATATCACTAGAACCCTTCCTAGGATGTGAAGGAGGGATAATGGGAATGTAAATAGAAACTAAGTGCATCTCTCTGATATATTCTTTAGCTTCTCTTTTCCAACCAAGTCTCTCCACTCATTTTTCTAACTCAGCACATTTCTCAGGTAGAATCCAGCATTTGGTGAGTCATCTGAATTTTGTACAAACAGCTAAATGGTTAGAGTCCTGCTGACAAAGCCTTAGTTGTGTTTCAGAACAGCAATTTGAATGAATGAGTTTACCCCGGACATGTGTGCTCTTAGGTAAGATGACAGGAAGCTGTAGAGGGAATCATAAATATCATTAGGAGACGGTAAGTCCAATAAATGGGTGTATAATGGAGGATTTCTGGAAATGATTTTCAGTGTTTCCATGAGAGTGGACAATTGCATAGGCATATATGTACAAATACACATATATTCCAATATCTAAAAATCAGCTAAAACATACCATTCATAATTACTTAAGTTTATCAATCTATCCTCACTCAAATTACCAGAAATGGAGAAGAGTGAAAGTTTCCGCTTTTCTAATAGCTAATCCTCACATACATCTGTGGCTACAATATCCTTACATGGTTTCAGGGATGAGACTGGACCAGATTAAGGGTCAGAGAGGAGGCAGGATGAGGGAGAAGGAGGATGTGGTTTAGGGCTTCCAGTCTATAAATTACTTTTTTCCTCAAAACATTTGACAGTTTGCAAATAATGTAACAGAAATACTATCAGTGTTCCATGGAGAAAATAATTTTGATTCCTTTTAATACATATACTTCTATTTGGTCACATCTTTCTATAGCAAATGTCTTTGGGGATCATAACTTTCCATACATTTTGAGAGCCAGTTGTTATAGAAGCCTTTATTTGAATTACACAAGATAAACTCCCATAAAAAATGATGTTACCCTCTCAAAACAAATATACACACTTTATTACAGCAAAACTGTTTATTTAAATGGCTATAAAACCAGATGTTGAGCAAATGTCTACAGCAATTAAAAACAGGGAGTAAATTCATAAACTTCATTTACTGAAGCTAAATGTTTAATTGAAATAAAGGCTGTTCTTCGATTAAAGGCCTTTAGTAAATAAAGCTGCCTGAATTTTAAGTATGTTTAAATTCTAAAACATTAAACAGCTTCTCAAATACCTCCATGTGATAGTATTCATGGTTAAAATGGAAACTCTGAGTTAAATTAATTCCTAGTTTGACAATTGACCATGCCTAAAACACAATTCATTTATTACTTCATTGAGTCTGTTATTGTTGGTGTGTTAAACCAGGCATCATAAATCATTCTAATGCAAGGTTTAATATGGCCATAAGCCACAACTAGGAATTGACTGGGAATTAGCTGGGTGTTGATTGCAATCCCTGGATTATATACTTTGCCTATAACATTTGTTCATTCTTTCAACAATCATTTATTGATCACTCATTGTGTGCCAGGTGCTATGCTAAACACTGGAGAACTTCAGATCAACAGGACAAGATTCCTGCCTTCTGGAATGCCACCATCTGGCAGGAGAGGCAGATCAAAGACAAGCAGTGACACCTCAGCGTGGTGGGTACTCTGACAGAGGAGGTAGAGGGCTGGGGAATGGCCCGTCATCCTGCAGATGTGGAGGATCTAACCCAGCCTGGGGGTACTGCCATGGAAACCCATTCTTCACACATTACTGGGCCATTCACCCTGATTCTAGGAGAAAGACTCCAAGGTCTTGTTCCCAGAGTCCTTCCACAATTTACCTGCAGGAGAGTTTATGGGAATTGCAATGGTAGACACATGCTGTATCTCTACTGTGGCTTATTTGCCCATCACTCTTCTAATCTAGTGGCCCTGAAATAATTACAGATGACTAAAATGGAAGAGGTTAAACACAGATATGAATATTTTCTCCAAAAGCACTTTAGCATTTATCAGATTATTTTTATTAAAAAAATCACAAAGTCAAGACACTTGTGTTGTCACCATCATAGCACTGATACCATGTACAGAAATTCTTAATGACATGTCTGTTTTCCCCCATGATATTAAGAGACCTTTGGGAACTGGATTGGTTCAAGTAGTGTCTGTCAAATAGAAATATTTTTTAGTTAATGAAAAATATGAGCCATCAATGTTTAGAGTAATTCAGTTTGTCAATAACAAAGTTACTTTTCCCCCAGTGGTAATCTTAGCAAGATTTCTAGACTGTTGATCTACATAACTCTTGACCTGATCATGGACCAGGTTGTTCTGTTTAATTATTCAATTTTACAGAAGACTACCCAAAATACTTTGAGTTACCAATTTAGAAAAGATATCTTAGAATAGAATATAATTTACTTTGTACTATAACTAAATGGACAGGATTAAATTGTTGAAGAATCAGGAGGCAGGTCACTGTGAAGATCATGTGTTACTTGCTTAGAAGGTGCACATGCCAATTAACAGCATTTTTTCAGTGAGTACCACTGAAGTGAGAGACTATTCTAAAAAGAAACCCCAGATTTGTTCAAGTCTACAATGAACTGTGGAAAATTCTGAAAAAGATGGTAATACCAGGCCACCTGACCTGCCTCTTGAGAAACCTGTATGCAAGTCAGAAAGCAACAGTGAGAACTGGACATGGAACAACAGACTGGTTCCAAATAGGAAAAGGAGTACGTCAAGGCTGTATATTGTCACCCTGCTTATTTAACTTCTATGCAGAGTACATTGTGAGAAATGCTGGGCTGGAGGAAACACAAGTTGGAATCAAGATTGCCAGGAGAAATATCAATAACCTCAGATATGCAGATAACACCAAACTTATGGCAGAAAGTGAAGAAGAACTAAAGAGTCTCTTGATGAAAGTGAAAGAGGAGAGTGAAAAAGTTGGCTTAAAGCTCAACATTCAGAAAATGAAGATCATGGCATCTGGTCCCATCACTTCATGGCNTTTGAGATTTAAATCTTCTCTCTTTTTTTCTTGACGAGTCTGGATAAAGCTTTGTCAATTTTGTTTATCTTCTCAAACAGCTTTTTTATCTTCTTACCAGCTTTTCATTTTATTAATTTTTACTATTGTTTCTTTTATTTCTTTTTCATTTATGTCTGCTTGGATCTTTATGATTTCTTTCTTTCTGCTAATTTTGAGGGTTTTTTGTTCTTTATTCAATTGTTTTAGGTGTAAAGTTAGGTTGTCTACTTGATGTTTTTCTTATTTCTTGAGGTAGCATTGTATTGCTATAAAATTCCCTCTTAGAACTGCTTTTGCTGCATCCCATAGGCTATGATTTGTCATGTTTTCATTTCCATTTGTGTTTAGAAATTTTATTTCCCTTTTTATTTCTTCAGGAAACTGTTGATTATTTAGAAACATATTGTTGAGTCTCCATGTGTTTATGTTTCTTACAATTGTTTTCTTGTAGTTGATATCTATCTCATAGCATTGTGGTTAGAGAAGATGCTGGATATGATATCAATTTTCTTAAATTTACTGAGGTTTGATTTGTGACCCAAGATGTGGTCTATCCTGGAAAATGTTCCATGTGCACTTGAGAAGAAGGTGTATTTTTTTTGCATGTGGATGGAATGTCCTGAAGATATCAATGAGATCCATCTCATATTGTGTATCATTTAAGACTTACGTTTTCTTATTTATTTTCTGTTTTGATGATCTGTCCATTGGTGTCGGGCGGTGGTGTTAACGTCTCCTACTATTACTGTGTTACTGTCCATTTCTCCTTTTATGTCTGTTAGTGTTTGTCTTATGTATTGAGGTGCTCCTGTGTTGGGTGCATAGATATTTTTAATTGTTATGTCTTCCTCTTGGATTCATCCCTTGAGCATTGTGTAGTGTCTTTCCTTATCTCTTGTAATCTTCTTTATTTTAAGGTCCATTTTGTCGATATGAGGTTTGCTACTCCAGCTTCCTTTTGCTTCCCATTTGCATGGAATATATTTTTCCATCCTCTCACTTTGTCTAGATGTGTCTTGAGGACTGAAATGGGTATCTTGTAGACAGCAAATATATGGGCCTTGTTTTGTATCCATTTAGCCTCTCTGTGTCTTTTGGTTGGAGCATTTAGTCCATTTACATTTAAAGTAATTATCGATATATATGTTCCTATTGCCATTTTCTTAATTCTTTGGGGTTGATTTTGTAGATCATTTTTCTTGTCTTGCATTTCTTTACTATATAAGTCTGTTTAACATTTGTTGAAAAGCTGGTTTGGTGGTACTAAATTCTCTTAACTTTTGCTTGTCTGAAAAGTTTTTGATTTCTCCATCAATTTTGAATGAGATCTTTGCCAGGTAGAATAATCTTGGTTGTAGATATTCCCCTTCAGCACTTTAAGTATATCCTGTCATTCCCTTCTGGCCTGCAGAGTTTCTGCTGAAAGACCAGCTGTTAAGCATATTTGGTTTCCCTTCTATGTTACTTGTTGCTTTTCGCTTGCAGTTTTAATATTCTTTCTTTGTTTTTAGTCTTTGTTAGTTTGATTAGTATGTGTCTTGGCATGTTTCTCCTTGGGTTTATCCTGTATGGGAGTCTTTGCTCCTCTTGAGCTTGATTATTTCCTTTTCCATATTGCGGAAATTTTCAACTATAATCTTGCAGGGGTTCTGGCAGCACCAGGTACTCAGGGGAGTTAGCAGCTAGGGCAGCAGGAAATATAGTGCTCTAGAAGTGTATGGCAACCAATATTGGCCAATACACTCCAGTATTCTTGCCTGGAAACCCCCCACCCCGACCCTGACTGAGAAGCCTGGCAGGTCACAGTCTACAGGGTTGCAAAGTGTTGGACATGACCGAAGCAACCCTGTACGCATAGATGCAAGACTTTTTTTGCCTGTGTCAGCTATGCCTCAGTGAGAGTTGAGCATGAAGGTGGCACAGGTGCTTGGCTTGCATGGACTGTGGTGGCAGCAAGTGTGCAGGGACACAGACTGCCTCTGCCCCAAGATTTATGGCACTATCAGTCTTTTTTGAGCCTCTTGTACCTGGCAATCAGAAGGCCTCTTTGGCTGGTCTTTCTCCATAGCTCCATCCATTCAGGCACTCTGAAGGCTCCCTTGCCTGGGGTCCTTCTCTGTTTTTCAGTGCATCAGGCACATAGAGGGGTCCCCTTGGCTGGGGTCCTACTCTGTAGCTCAGTGCCTCAGGTGTTTGATGGGCTAGCTTCTCTATTATTCAGCTCCCCATGATGGCGTGTGGGGAGAGAGAGGCTATGGTGATGGCTCCACCCGCTATGCATGACTCAGCAGTATCACCTTGCTTCCATGGCTGCCCGGCTTTCCTCCACAGGCATTTCCCACCACAATCTCCTCCCTCACATCCTTTCAATCTGTCTCTCCACAGTCAACAGCAGCCCCCACCCTGGGATTTCTCCATAATCCCTAAACTCCAACTCCCAGTTGCTGTGCCTTCCAGGGGCCTGCGTCCCTGTCTGGGGTATGTATGTCTGCGGCAAGGACTGTCTGACTCTCATTCCATTTAGGCTGCCACAGATCAGCTGTTTCACTCTCAGCCTTAAATGTTTCTCCTCTGACTGAAACAATGGCCCCAATATGGGGATCAGACCCCTGCTTCAGTTCCCACACTGGCCGAGGGAAGGTCCAGTCCTACTAACACTCCTGTTTGTCCCCCTAGTTCCTTTTCCTACTGAGTTTTGTGTGGTTCTATATATTCTTTTCTGGTGGTCAGGTACTCCTGTCCGCTCTCAGTTGGTGTTCTGCATGCACCTCTGTGTCTGAAGGTGTATTCCTGATGTATCCATGGGGAGAGATGCACTGCATGTCCACCTACTTTTCTGCCATCTTGTTCTCCTCCCTTGAGCAAGTTTTATATCTCCACTTTAAAAGTTCAGCTTGGTTCTGCTCAGTGGGATTTAAAGTTATATTCTGGTGTAAGGATGAATTTCTCTGTAATCTCAACTCTCTTAGGAGAACCGTTTCATACCTAATCTTTTGAATGGGGTAGTTGCTAGAGAATGATTAAAATGAAAAATGACTAGCAAACACCAAGGGTCTAAATTCTTAACAGGGAGTTTAGGACAACACAGAAGTCATAAAAACAATTTTGGTGATGTCTGGAGCAGCACAAGGTATTGTACCTTGCTCTGTGGTCTCCATCACTTTTAATTTAGCAGCAAAGGTTTACTATGGCCTCTAGGCCCAAACTCACTTGAAGCCCACAGTTTACAAATGTCTTACAGCAGGAAGCTATGCAGAGGTCCTTCCTTCATATCAGTTGTCTCGTTGAGGAAGCCCTTTAGCTATTACTAGTTCCTATATCTATCTTCTGGGCATTATTGCCTAGAATCTCATATACTGATGTGTTGCCCAATTGGTGATTATCATTATGTTCACTTGCCTTTTTTGTTATTTATCAGAAAGATACTTCAGGTTTATCCTTAATTGGAAATAAAGTAGTGGGTAAGACAGAAAAATGCATTTAGATCTGTGTGGAGTGTGGCTTTAGAGTACCAAGAAGGATATTCTCATGTATAAACCTGAAATTGTCAGTGGTCATCTTCTTCAGCTTTGAGAAATCACACACAAAGAAGAAAGAATAGCCAAGGGCTAAATTAGTAGATGCCTCATTGATATTGTTTAAGCTCTAGATCCCACTTACCAGAATTTAGATTCACCTGGCTAGAAAGAACTGAGGGTCTGTTGTAGGTGTGTGTGTTTATCTGCTAAGTCATGTCCAACTCTTTCAAGAACTAATGGGCGGTAGCCCACCAGGCTCCTCTCTTCGTGGAGTTTCCGTGGAAAGTTTCCCAGTGGGTTGCCATTTCCTACTCTTCTCAACCCAGGCATTGAACCCACATCTCCTGCATTGGTAGGTAGATTCTTTACCACTGAGCCACCAGGGAAGCCCATGCATGAAACTTACAGAGTTCAAAGTAATAAATTTCAAGACTTTTTGCTTGCATTTAAATATGTACATATATCAACATATAAAATAAACATATGCACATAAGAATAACACTGTATTATTATTCAGTGACTTTTTTTCATTTAACAAGGAATCTTGAAGATATTTCCATGTCAAAATATACAGATCTACTTTATTCCTCTTAATAATCATATAATACTCCATATTTTGCATGATGATTAATTTTCTGTGTCAACTTGACAAGGCCATGAGGTGCTCAGATATTTGGTCAAATATTGTTTTGAATGAATCAGTAGACTGTGTAAAGCAGATTGACCTCCTAAATGTGGATGGGCCCCATCTGGTCAGTTGAAGGCCTGAGTAGAACAAAATGGTACAGTAAAAGAGAATTCCTTCTGGCTGGCTGCTTTCAAGCTGGAATGTTGTTGTTGTTGTTGTTGTTTAATCTGCCTTGTATTAGTCTCAATCCTGCCAGCTTCCAGACTGGAACTATACCCTCAGCTCTCCTTGTTGTCCAACTTGCTGACTACACTTCTGAGGACTCTTAGCCATGATTCAGTTCCTTATAATAAATGTATATATACATTTACATGTAAAGACATGTAAATTGGTTTTTTCTCCGGAGAACTCTGACTAATAGACTATGGATGGGCTATTATTTATTTAATCATTCCCCAATTATGTGTCATTTATATTGTTTTAAATATGCTATTTTTAAAAATGCTAAACCCAGTGTTTTATAGTTTTCTATATATAGGTCTTTAGTTTCTTTAGGTAGATATAGTCCCAAGTATTTTATTCTTTTCATTGCAATGGTGAATAGAATTGTTTCCTTAATTTCTTTTCTACTTTCTCATTATTAGTGTATAGGAATGCAAGGGATTTCTGTGTGTTGATTTTATATCCCGCAACTTTATTATATACATTGCTTAGCTCTAATAATTTTCTGGTGGAGTCTTTAGGGTTACAAACACATGAAAAGATGCTCAACATCACTCTTTATCAGAGAAATGCAAATCAAGACCACAATGAGGTACCATTTCACACCAGTCAGAATGGCTGCGATCCAAAAGTCTACAAGCAATAAATGCTGGAGAGGGTGTGGAGAAAAGGGAACCCTCTTAACACTGTTGGTGGGAATGCAAACTAGTACAGCCACTATGGAGAACAGTGTGGAGATTCCTTAAAAAATTGCAAATAGAACTGCCTTATGACCCAGCAATCCCACTGCTGGGCATACACACTGAGGAAACCAGAATTGAAAGAAACACGTGTACTCCAATGTTCATCGCAGCACTGTTTATAATAGCCAGGACATGAAAGAAACCTAGATGTCCANAGATGATATGGGGAGGGAGGTGGGAAGGGGGTTCAGGTTGGGAACTCATGTACACCTGTGGTGGATTCATGTCAATGTATGGCAAAACCAATACGGTATTGTAAAGTAAAAAAATAAAAATAAATTTTAAAAAATGCTAAACCCATATGACTAGAATGGGCTTATTTCCTTAGTAGAGATTCCCCAGAGCAGAACAGCTGAGACAAAGTATAAACATTTAAAATCTTACTTTTTGATCTATATTTCAAAGTTACCTTTCTGAAAAGCTTTTCTAGATTTTATTCTAATCAGCAATGTATCAACAGTGGTTATTTGTCTATTTGCATATGTGCAGTGGATATTAAAAATATTTTAAATTTGATAATCTGAAGAGTAAAAAGCTTCCATGTATATATTACTTTAAATTGAATTTACCTGCTTGGTTTGAATTTATTGAGTTACAATTTTGAAGTTTTTTTTAAAATGTCTTTATCAGGCATTTGTGTTTATTGCTATTTTCCTATCAGGTAATTTTCTTTTTTCCTGCTGATTGGTAGTTGTTACTTACATATTATTTATATTAATTTTATAATTGTTATATAGATTGCAAATATTTGTCCCTGGTCTATCACTTGTTTTTATCATTGTTTATGACATCTTCATAGCAGTAAGATCACAGAATAGTGGTTATTTGCTCTGGAATCAGACAGCCTAGGTTCAAATAGTACTTCTACAACTTACTAGCTACATAACTTTGTAAAATCACTAATGTTTTTTAAGACTTAGTTTGTGCTCTTAAAGTAGGGATCTATTACAGTGGTACNCACATCTTGAATTATTGGAACATTAAATGAGACAATTTGTGTAAAGTGCATACTGCATCATCTAGCACCTTGAAAGTGCTCAATTAATGGCAACTATTATGAGTTTTATGATTACTAAGTCATATTAAAGAGTACATTTCAATGGAGTCACATCTGTCAAATATGAGTTAGGCTATCACTTAGAATATCTTGGGTTGCAAGAAACAGAACATCAAACTAAAAAATGGCTCAAAATAACCACCTATCCAGTCATTTTTATAGATTTTAGAAGCAACTAATTTTCTACATTTAATTCTTTTCTGCTTGAAATAACTAGTGTGGTCTCCATTTTCTGTGGTAGAATTCTGTGCTGCACCATTCAGACTATAAAAATGTTCCCCTACATTTTCGAAACTTTAAAATTTTTGTTTTTGATACACAATCTAGAATTAATCTCAACTATTGTGTGAGAAATAACACATTGTGTGAGAAAGTAATCTAACTTAAAAATAATAATCCATTATCCCAACATCATTTATTAAACAGTCTTTCTCCACTCCTTTTAAATGATGTATTAATCATATGCTACTTTCCTTATTAAGGGGATCTGATAAACTGAAGGAGTATTACTGTACTAGAATAAAAATTATGGTAGTATGTAGTGAAACGCATATGATTGCATTTGGACAAAAAGCCTTTCAACAAAGGAAAACACATTTTTTAGATATGGTAGCTTTCAATCACCCTTTGTAGTTGTCCTAGTATCAAGATATAGTTGACTGATAGAAATAAAGAGGGAGAAGGCCACATAATGTCACAAACTTTCAAACACAGAAGACTGAATCAAAAGCAGACACTGTCTAGGGAAAATGTTCACTCTTAGGTATATCCACTCTGATTGCAGGCACCATTATTCATTCATAACTATATTATAGTTAATAAGAAAGCCACTGAAAAATTCAATGAACTCCAACAAAGAACACATTTCCATGTAGTTTAGTTACTTTTATCTTGGGGAAAGTAATGAACTCATTGTGTTGAAGAGTAAACAAAAAATAATTTACAAGTAGATGGACTTTGGGGCTTCTCTGGAAGTCCAATGGTTAAGACTTCACTCTTCCAATGCAGAGAGCACAAGTTTGATACCTAGTCAGGGAACTAAAATCCTACATGCTGCACAGCATGGTTAAAAACTAAAGTAAAAAATTTAAAAAGAAATAAAAAACAAAGCAAGTAGATGAACTGGGTGGTATTTAGAGTGGTATACTGCATATACCTATTATTTTCCTTCTGACTTGGTCAGGATTTTCAGATTCACCTGTTGCCTCATATGTGCTCTACCAGCATTTCTTCAAAGAATATAATAAAACTCATTCTCCCTACCGCCTGGGTGCAAGAATTGTAGCAATTGCATCCTATCTGAATTACTCTGTCTTTTCTGCTGCTGACAAGGTGTGGGTAAGGGTCAAGTTCAATCCAAGCCTCTTAGAAGGAGTAAAAAAGACTCAATTACAATGTCTCTTGGTTTGTTGCAGTATTCTTTTATAAACTTGTCTAATTTAGTACCAACACCAAAGTGTTAAAATTGCTATGACATTATAAAATATGTTAATATCTGGTAGGCAAAAGCTCCTCATTGTTCTCTTTAAAATTCTTTCCTTAGTGCTTTCATGCACATTTTCCTTGCTAGGTAAACTTTAGAATCATCCTTTCAAGTTTCATAAAATATCATTTTAAGCTTTTGGTTGACATTTATTTGCATTTACAAATTAAATTTCTGGAGAATTGCCATCCTTACAGTTTCAAGTCTTTCCTTTCAAATGATCATATGTCTCTATTTAGCATTTCTTTAGTTTTTCAGTAAAGTTTTATCCTCCTTTATATGAATCTCATGCATTTCCCATTAGGTCTATCGCTAAGTATTTTGTTGCTGTTGTGAATGGCACTTTTCTGCACTGCATTTTCTATGGGGTCATTGTTAGTCTATAATGAAGTTACTGGTTTTTGAATGTTGATTTTATACCCACATGTCTTACTATTTTAATAGTTCTAATTATTTTTATATTGTTTTTCTTGATTTTTTAAGGAGACAATCGTTATATTTTCAAATAATAATTGTTTAATCTCTTCCTTTTCAATAATTGTATCATTCTTCAAATCTTGTAATATGCAGCTGTTGTCATGAAGTCACTCAGTCATGTCCAACTCTTTGTGACCCCGTGGACTGTAGCCCACCAGGTGCCGGGACTTTCAATAGATCGCAGCAAGGGAGCTGCTCTGCTACCTATGAAACCCCGACCCCTTTCGTGTACTACTACATATAAAAAAAGTAAAAGAGGTCTGGAGGTTTTTAAGTGGTGGGTGGTAGGGCTGAAGCCCCACAGACATGAGCAGTGAGCTGAGCACTGTGACCACGGCAGCCAGAGCCAGGCCCCACTTGGACTTGACCATGTCGATCTTGCGTGTGGAGAAGTAGATGTAGGCAAACGGGATGATGTAGGTGGTCACCAGGGGGATGAGCTCGGTGATGCCAATCTCCTCCTTGAAGTGCACATGGACCAGGCTCTCTGCCTTGAGGCTGCAGTTGGGGCTGGGGTGCAGGAGCATCAGGCGGGCCCTCAGGCTGCCCAGGAACTTGGCGTGGTAGTGCTGGAAGACCAGGGTGATGGTGTATGAGACCAGCCGCTTCCGCAACTACCAGCAGCCCGGCCAGCGGCGGCAGGGGGAGCTGTCCTGCAACAACTATGGCTACGCGCCCCCTGAGACAGAGATTGTGCCCCTGCTGCTGCGCGGGCACCTCATAGACATCGAGTGTCTGGCCAGCTATGGGATGCTGCTGGTGAGCTGTTGCCTGGCAGGCCACGTGTGTATATGGGACGCACAGACCAGAGACTGCCTCACCTGCATCCCGCACCCCAGCCAGCGCCCAATGTGGGGCTCGAACCCACGACCCTGAGATTAAGAATCTCATGCTCTACCGATTGAGATAGATTGTAGCTANGAATCATGTTTTGAGGGTATGGAATGGCTCCCACATTGGTTTGGATTTGGGAAAACTTCATGGTCAGGATAGAGACCTTAGAACACTCCTGATTAGATTTTACTGCCACAGGAGCAGCAAGTGACTTTTTCCATACATTCTCTAACTTCATTTCTAGAAAGAATATTCTGTCTACTGTCTTTAGCTATGCTGCTCTAGCCGTTTTTATCCTGCTTCTTATAATTGTTCTTCCTTGTGTTGTCAGAACTCTTCAACAGAGTACTCAGAAGCTCATGACTAAGTTACACCTGGCTGTCTTAAAAAATTTTAAAAAGCGGTGGGGGGGGTGGGAATGCTGGGAGCCACCACGGGAGATCCCACCCATGACAAGGTCATGTGGAAGAGAACTGTTAAGCAAGGCTTCAGAACTCAACAGGCTCCCTAGGCTTTCTAGAGCATCTACACCAAAACCAGAATCTGTCTGTTTTACTATTTCATGACTTTCAACACCTGAACAGGAAGACATTCTGAGTCTTCACTCCCTCGAGAAAGCCTAGGGAGCCCGTTGCTTAACAATTCTCTTCCACATGACCTTGTCATGGGTGGGATCTCCCGTGGTAGCTCCCAGCAACCAGGCTCCTCCATCCATGGAATTTTCTAGGCAAGAGTACTGGAGTGATTTGCCATTTCCTTCTCCCAGGGGATCTTCCCAACCCAGGATCAAACCCAGGTCTCCTGCATTGCAGGCAGACGCTTTACTGTCTGAGCCACCAGGGGATCGCAATACCTCCAGAATAATGATAACAGATAGCACTAATAATCCTATCTACTCCACCAGGGGATCGCAATACCTCCAGAATAATGATAACAGATAGCACTAATAATCCTATCTACTCTTGTTCTTACCTTAAAGAAACTACTTCTATACCTTCACCATTGAGTATAATATTTGCAATATTTCTGTTGGGTATATCTTATGAAATTAAAAAATTTCCACCTATTAATATTGCTACCTTCTTATGAATATTATAGAAATTTGCTTTATATGTACTTTTCTTTAATAAAAACGTGCTGAATTTTTATAAAATGTTTTATCAAATGTCTATATATACCAATGAATAATCATATAGTTTTTCTTCTTTAATTTCTTAATAAAATGATCCTTTTTAATAATTTCTAAATATAACCCAGACTTACATTTCTAGTATAAAATCTATTTGGCTATAATTGATCATTTTGCATAGTGATCTGATTTGGGATTTATGGATGTATGGCTCTTCAGAATCTCTGCTAAAACATAAACTCAGGGACCTGTGGTACTACAACAAAAGTTTTAACATTTGTGTCATCAGAGTCCCAGAGGAAAGGAGAAAGAAGGCCAGGTTGAAAAAAATACTTGAAGTAATAATAATTGAAACTTCCCAAATTTGTCAAGGGACATAACCTTACAGATTCAAAAAGGTGACTGACACCCAAACAGAATAATTACCCCAAAAATCCATACCAAGACATATCATAATTAAACTTCAGAAATTAAAAATAAAGAAAAATCTTGAAAGCAGCCATAAAGGCATATTACATAAAGGGAAGTAGCAGTTGGAATGATTTTTCTCATCAGAAATCACGGAGACCAGCAGGAAATAGCATGATAGTTTCAAAGTGTTGAAAGAAAATATCATCAAACCCAGAATCCTATACCCAATGAAAATATTCTTCAGGAATGAAGAAAAAATACAGACATTCTCAAAGAAGGAAAACCGAGAAAATTTCTTACCACCAAACCTATCCTGAAGGAATGCTTAAACAAAATTCTTTATACAGAAAAGAAATGAGGAAAGAAAGAACCTTGGAACATCAGAAGAGAAGAAAGAACATGACAAGCAAAACTATGGATAAATACAATAGGTTTGTCTCCTGCTCTTGAGTTTTCTAGATCATTTTTGAGGATTGAAGCAAAATCTGATTGATGCAGTTCTAAACATATATGAAGGAAATATTTAAGACAACTATTTTATAAACAGGGAAGGCTAATGGGATATAAAATGAGGTCACTTGAACTGGTGACATGGCTGCACCAGTACACTGTAATAAGATAAAGATATATATATACAGGCATCCATAAATCATTTTATATATACATATATATATATATATATATGTCTATGTGTGTGTGTGTGTATATATATAGTCTATGTATATATATTCTCTTGATA
>SJYQ01002674.1:152005-169889 GCA_006410935.1 Redunca redunca
TTAGTGTCCTCTTTGATTTCTTTCATCAGTGTTTTATAGTTTTCTATATATGGGTCCTTTGTTTCTTTAGGTAGCTTTATTCCTAAGTATTTTATTCTTTTCATTGCAATGGTGAATGGAATTGTTTCCTTAATTTCTCTTTCTGTTTTCTCATTGTTAGTGTATAAGAATGCAAAGGATTTCTGAGTGTTAATTTTGTATCCTGCAACTTTACTATATTCATTGATTAGCTCTATTAATTTTCTGGTGGAGTCTTTAGGGTTTTCTATGTAGAGGATCATGTCATCTGCAAACAGTGAGAGTTTTACTTCTTCTTTTCCTATATGGATTCCTTTTATTTCTTTTTATTCTCTGATTGCTGTGGCTAAAACTTCCAAAACTATGTTGAATAGTAGTGGTGAGAGTGGGCATCCTTGTCTTGTTCCTGACTTTAGGGGAAATGCTTTCAATTATTCACCATTGAAGATAATGTTTGCTGTGGGTTAATCATATATGGCTTTTATTATGTTGAGGTATATTCCTTCTATGCCTGTTTTCTGGAGGATTTTTATCATAAAGGGATGCTGAATTTTGTCAAAGTCTTTCTTTGCATCTACTGAGATAATCATATGGTTTTATCTTTCAATTTGTTACTGTAGTGTATCACATTGATTGATTTGTGAGTATTAAAGAATCCTTGCATCCCTGGGATAAGGCCCACTTGATCATGATGTATGATCTTTTTAATGTGTTGTTGTGTTCTGTTTGCTAGAATTTTGTTAAGGAATTTTGCATCTATGTTCATCAATGATATTGGCCTGTAGTTTTCTTTTTTGTAGCATCTTTGTGTGGTTTTGGTATTAGGGTGATGGTGTCCTCATAGAATGAGTTTAGGAGTTTACCTTCCTCTGTAATTTTCTGGAAGAGTTTGAGTAGGATAGGTGTTAGCTCTTATCTAAATTTTTGGTAGAATTCAGCTGTGAAGCCATCTGGTCTTGGGCTTTTGTTTATTGGGAGATTTCTGATTACAGTTTCAATTTCTGTGCTTGTGATGGGTCTGTTAAGATTTTCTATTTCTTCCTGGTTCAGTTTTTGAGCGTTATACTTTTCTAAGAATTTGTTCATTTCTTCCAAGTTGTCCATTTTATTGGCATATAGTTGCTAATAGTAGTTTCTTATGATTCTTCGTATTTCTGTGTTGTCTGAGGTGATTTCTCCATTTTCCTTTCTAATTTTGTTGATTTTATTCTTCTCCCTTTTTTTTCTTGATAAGTCTAGCTAATGGTTTGTCTATTTTATTTATCTTCTCAAAGAACCAGCTTTTAGTTTTGTTGAGTTTTGCTATGGTCCACTTTATTTCTTTTTCATTTATTTCGGCCCTAATTTTCATTATTTTTCCTTCTACTAAACCTGGGGTTCTTCATTTCTTCTTTTTCTAGTTCCTTTAGGTTTAGAGTTAGGTAATTTATTTGATTTTTCTCCTGTTTCATGAGGTAGGCTTGTATTGCTATGAACCTCCCCCTTAGCACTGCTTTTACTGAATCCCATAAGGTTTGGGTTGTTGTGTTTTAATTTTCTTTTTTTTCTATGCACATTTTGATTTCTTCTGTGATTTGTTGGTTATCCAGAACTGTGTTGTTTAACCTCAATATGTTTGTATTATTAATAGTTTTTTTTCATGTAGTTGACATCTAATCTTACCTCATTTTGATCACAAAAGATGCTTGAGATGATTTCAATTTTTTTTGAATTTACCAAGGCTAGATTTATGGCCCAGGATGTAATCATTCCTGGAGAAGTTTCCATGTGCACTTGAGAAAAAGGTGAAAGTCATTGTTTTTGGATGAACTGGCCTATAGATATTAATTAGGTCTGACTGGTCCATTGTATCATTTAAAGTTTGTGTTTCCTTGCTAATTTTCTGTTTAGTTGATCTATCCATAGGTATGAGTGGGATATTAAAGTCTCCCACTATTATGGTGTTACTGTTAATTTCCCATTTCATACTTGTTAGCATTTGCCTTACATATTGCGGTGCTCCTATGTTGGGTGCATATATATTTATAATTGTTATATCTTCTTCTTGGATTGATCCTTTGATCATTATGTAGTGTTCTTCTTTGTCTCTTTTCACAAACTTTATTTTCAAAGTCTATTTTACCTGAGTGTTGCTACTTCTGCTTTCTTTTGGTCTCCATTTGCATGAAATATCTTTTTCCAGTCCTTCACTTTCAGTCTGTATGTGTCCTTTGTTTTGAGGTGGAACTCTTGTAGACAGCATATATAGGAGTCTTGTTTTTTCATCCATTCAGCCAGTCTTTGTCTTTTGGTTGGGGCATTCAACCCATTTACATTTAGGGTAATTGTTGATAAGTATGATCCCATTGCCATTTAGTTTGTGGTTTAGGGTTCGAGTTTATATATCTTTTCTGTGTTTCCTGTCTAAAGAAGATCCTTTAGTACTTGTTGAAGAGCTGGTTTGGTGGTGCTGAATTCTCTCAGCTTTTGCTTGTCTATAAAGCTTTTGATTTATCCTTCATATTTGAATGAGATCTTTGCTGGGTGCAGAAATCTGGGTTGTAAGTTTTTCTCTTTCATCACTTTAAGTATGTCCTGCCATTCCCTTCTGGCTTGAAGAGTTTCTGTTGAAAGATCAGCTATTATCCTTATGTGAATCCCCTTGTGTGTTATTTGTTGTTTTCCCTTGCTGCTTTTAATATTTGTTCTTTGTGTTTGACCTTCATTAATTTGATTAACATGTGTCTTGGGGTGTTTTGCCTTCAGTTTATCCTGTTTGGGACTGTATGGATTTCTTGGACTTGGGTGGCTATTTCCTTCCCCATTTTAGGGAAGTTTTCAATTATTATCTCCTCAAGTGTTTTCTTATGGTCTTTCTTTTTGTCTTCTTCTCTGGGACTCCTATGATTCAAATGTTGGGGCGTTTAACATTCTCCTAGAAGTCTTTGAGGTTGTCCTCATTTCCTTTAATTCTTTTTTCCTTTTTTTTCCTCTCTGCTTCATTTATTTCCACCATTCTATCTTCCACCTCACTTATCCTATCTTCTGCCTCAGTTATTCTACTGTTGGTTCCCTCCAGAGTGCTTTTGATCTCAGTTATTGCATTATTCATTACTGATTGACTCTTTTCAATTTCTTCTAGGTCCTTGTTAAACTTTTCCTGCATCTTCTCAGTCCTTGTCTCCAGACTATTTATCTGTAACTCCATTTTATTTTCAAGATTTTGGATCATTTTTACTATCATTATTCTGAGTTATTTTTCATGTAGACTCCCTATGTCCTCATCTTTGGTTTGGTTTGGTGGGCTTTTATCGTGTTCCTTTACCTGCTGAGTATTTCTCTGCCTTTTCATCTTGTTTATATTGCTATGTTTGAGGTGGCTTTTCTATATGCTGGAAGTTTGTGGTTCCTCTTTATTGTGGAGGTTCCTCCCTGTGGGTGGGGTTGAACAAGTGTCTTGTCAAGGTTTCCTGGTTAGGGAAGCATGTGTTGGTGTTCTGGTGGGTGGAGCTGGATCTCTTCTCTCTGGAANGGTCCCTCTTTATTGTGGAGGTTCCTACCTGTGGGTGGGGTTGAACAAGTGTCTTGTCAAGGTTTCCTGGTTAGGGAAGCATGTGTTGGTGTTCTGGTGGGTGGAGCTGGATCTCTTCTCTCTGGAATGAAATGACGTGTCCAGTAGTGAGTTTAGAGGTGTCTATGTGTTTGGTGTGACTTTGGCTGCCTGTATTTTAATGCTCAGGGTTATGTTCCTGCATTGTTGGAGAATTAGCTTGGTATGTCTTGCTCAAAAACTTGTTGGCTCTTAGGTAGAGCTTGGTTTCAGTGTAGTTATGGAGGCTTTTAGATGGGCTCTTGTTGATTAATGTTCCCTGGAGTTAGGAGTTTTCTGGTTTTCTCAAGGTTTGGATTTAAGCCTCCTGCCTCTGGCTTTCAGTCTTATTCTTATTATAGCCTCAAGACTTCTCTATCCATACAGCACCAATGGTAAAACATCTAGGTTAATGGTGAAAAACTTCTCCACAGTGAGGGACACCCACAGAAGTTCACAGAGTTACATGGAAAAGAGAAGAAGGAGGAGTGAAATAGAGGTGACCAGGAGGAGAAGTGGGGGAATCAAAAGGGGAGAGAGCAATCTAGCCAGTAACCAATTCCCTATTTGCTCTCCACAGTCTGGAACACTCAGAGTGGTTCACGGGGTTACATAGAGAAGAGGGAGTAAAAAGATAGAGGTGGCCAGAAGGAGAGGAGGGGAAGTCAAAAGAAGAGAGACCAGTCTAGTCAGTAATCAGCCCCCTAAGTGTTCTCCGCAGCCTGGAACACCCAAAGAGATTCACAGAATTAAGTAGAGAAAAGAAGGGGGAGGGAGGAGATAGAGGTGACCTGGGGGAGAAAAAGGATAGTCAAAAGGGGAAAGAGCAATCAAGCCAGTAATCACACTCCTAAGTAAAAATGGGTGCTGAAGATTGGATTCTTAAAGGTACAAAATTGATAACAAATACCAAAAAGCAAAGATTAAAAATCTAGAGTAGAGGTTAGACTCTCAAAAATACAGTATTAAAAAACAAAACAAAATTGCAAAAATTATAAAATATATATATGAAATTTGCTTTTAAAAATAGGGTCTTTATTTTTTTTTTTTTTCAAGGTTGCAATGAGATCCAACCAGTCCATCCTAAAGGACATTGGTCCTGGGTGTTCATTGGAAGGACTGATGATAAAGCTGAAACTCCAATATTTTGGCCACCTGATGCAAAGAGCTGACTCATTGGAAAAGACCCTGATACTGAGAAAAATTGAGGGCAGGAGGAGAAGGGGATGACAGAGGATGAGATGGTTGGATGGCATCACCAACTCAATGGACATGGGTTTGGGTGGACTTCGGGAGTTGGTGATGGACAGGGAGGCCTGGCGTGCTGAGGTTCATGGGGTCACAAAGAGTTGGACACAACTGAGTGACTGAACTGCACTGAATAGTAGGTTTTAAAAATGAAAATTAAAGTAGTAGCAAAGAACTTAAATTTTTTTTTAATTTAAAAATGATAATAGTAAAATATATCTAGGCATTTCTCTGGAGCTGTTGAGGGCAGTGTGGGGTCAGTTCAGTTTCAGATAGTACTTTATTCCAGCTTATACTTCTTCTCAAGGTCTTCCAATGTAGTCAATGCTAACTACAGGGTTTTAATCTGTTGCACCTGTCACTTCCAAAGCGGTTCCCTCTTTATTTATTTTGGCTTCCTCTGTTTGCAAGTCTCTTCAGTGTCTGATTTCCACCCTGACACAAGGGAGCGGAGGTGGTCACTTATTCAGGCTCACTGGTTCAGTTGTTCTATGGGGAGGGAGGAACACTGCAAACAAATACCACTGACGAGTGTGGGGTATGTTGGCAGTGTCTGGGCCACACTGGGTTTGCCCCCATTCACGGCGTGTGTGCTTTCCCAGTTTATACTGCTCAGGCCCCATGTTGCTCTGCAGGGGAACTATCTAAAGCGGGCCGTGGGTTTTGTGCACTTCCCAGGTCTAAGGCTCTCAGTTTCAGGTTCTCGGGTACTCCACAAAGGCAGACCTGGTTGGGCCTGCATTTTGTGCCCTTCCCAGGTCCAAGCAGCTCAGGTGACCAGGTACTTGGTGAACGCACACTCCCCAGGTGGGAGGTGCATCTTAGCACCTCCCCCATGCCAGCTGCTTAGTTTCCTGGGTGCACAGCGGGGGCACCGTTTCAGGTGTGCTGTGTGTCTCCTCTGGGGAGCCAATCTCTGCCTGCAACCCTCCTGGTAGTAAAAGATCACCATATAGTCCAGTTGTTTTTAAACGTGACTGCTCATTAGAAATATATCTAGAGCTCTGGAGGAAAAAAGCAATACCTGAACATTTGCATTTTTCAAAAACTTTCAAGATAATTCTGATATGCATCTGGATTTTAAAAGTGATGATGGATTTTCCTATTAGATCCTAGCTTTGGTGATATAGAATTCTATTATTTTTCTGTTGACCAATAATGATACAATGGTATTAAGTAATAGTTACATAATCACAACAGTAAAAGATGTTTATCAGTTTTCACAGTCAATAGCCAGACGAAAAATAATATATAATTACAATTGCAAGTCATAATGGGAACATGATTAACTTAACAATATAAAATAATTATATACAATTGGGGGGTTCAAGCAGAATGATGTGGTAAGTGGAAGTACATACGTGCACATGTTTTCATCCACCCAGTCAGTCTATGTCTTTTGGTTGGTGCCTTTAATCCATTTACATTTAAGGTAATTAGCTACAAGTCCATGGGGTTGCCAGGAGACACAACTGAAGTGACCCAGTGTGCACAAATGATCTTATTAGCATTTTCTTACTTGTTTTGGGTTTATTTTCTGTAGGTCTTTTTCTTCTCTTGTGTTTCCTGCCTAGAGAAGTTCCTTTAACATTTGTTGTAAAGTTGGTTTGGTGGTGCTGACTTCTCTTAACTTTCGCTTGTCTGGAAAGCTTTAGATTTCTCCATCAAATCTGAAGGAGAGTCCTGCTGGGTAGAGTATTCTTCGGGGTAGATTCTCTTTCGTCATTTTAAATGTATCTTGCTATTCCCTTCTGGCCTATAGAGTTTCTGATGAGAAATCAGCTGATAGCATAATGGGAATTCCCTTGTATGTTATTTGTCATTTTTCCTTTGTTGCTTTTAATACTTTATCTCTGTCTTTGATTTTTGTCAATTTGATTACTATGTGTCTTGGTGTATTCCTCCTTGGGTTTATCCTTCCTGGGACTCTCTGTGCTTCCTGGACTTGGTTGACTATTTCCTTTCCCATTTTCAGGAAGTTTCAGCTATTATCTCTTGAAGTATTTTCTCAGGTCCTTTCTCTCTCTTTTCTCCTTCTGGGACCACTATAATGTGAATATTGGTACATTTAGTGTTGTCCCAGAGGACTCTTAGGCTGTTTTCATTTCTCTTCATTCTTTACTCTGTTCTGTGGCATTGATTTCCACCATTCTGTCCTCCAGGTCATTTATCTATGCTTCCACCTCAGTTATTCTGCTATTCATTTCTTCTAGTGTATTGTTCATCTCTGTTTGTTTGTTCTTTAGTTCTTCTAGGTCTTTGGTAAACATTTCTTTCATTTTCTCAATCTTTACCTCCATTCTTTTCCCGAGATTCTGAATAATTTTCACTATCATTATTTTGAATTCTTTTTCTGGAAGGCTGCCTATCTCCACTTCATTTAGTTGTTTTTGTTTGGTTTTACCTCGTCCCGTCTCCTGGGACATAACGTTCTGCTTTTTCATCATGACTAACTTTCTGTAATATGGTTTTTGCTTTAGCTGCTGTGAGACTGTGCTTCTTGCTTCTTCTGTCTACCCTCTGATGGAGGAGGCTAAGAGGCTTGTGTAAGCCTCTCTTTTTTAATGTATTTATTTTTAAATTGAAGGATAATTGCTTTACAGAATTTTGTTTTCTGTCAAACCTCAACATGAATCAGCCATCAGTTCAGTTCAGTCACTCAGTCATGTCCGACCCCATGAATTGCAGCACAAAAACAGGCCTCTCTGTCCATCACCAACTCCCAGAGTTCACTCAGATTCACGACCATCGAGTCAGTGATGCCATCCAGCCATCTCATCCTCTGTCGTCCCCTTCTCCTCCTGCCCCCAATCCCTCCCAGCATCAGTTTTTTAAGGAATCTCCATACTGTCTTCCCTAGTGGCTGTGTCAATTTATATTTCCACCAATGGTGCAAGAGCATTCCCTTTTCTCCACACCCTCTCCAGCATTTATTGTTTGTAGACTTTTTGAAGATGACCATTCTGATCAGTGTGAGGTGATATCTCACTGTAGTTTTGATTTGCATTTCTCTAATAATGAGTGATGTTAAGCATCTTTTCATGTGTTTTTTTAGCCATCTGTATGTCTTCTTTGGAGAAATGTCTATTTAGGTCTTTTTTCCCACTTTTTGATTGGGTTGTTTGTTTTTCTGGTACTGAGTTGTATGAACAACTTGTGTATCTTGGAAATTAATCCTTTGTCAGTTGTTTCATTTGCTATTATTTTCTCCCATTCTGAGGGTTGTCTTTTCACCTTGCTTATAGTTTCCTTTGCTGTGCAATAGCTTTTAAGTTTAATCAGATCCCACTTTACTTTTGCTTTTATTTCCATTACTCTAAGAGGTGGGTCATATAGGATTTTGCTTTGATTTATGTCATTGACTGTTCTGTCTATGTTTTCCTCTAAGAGTTTTATAATATCTGGTCTTACATTTAGGTCTTTAACCATTTTGAGTCGATATCTGTGTATGATGTTAGGAAGTGTTCTAATTTCATTCTTTTACATGTAGCTATCCAGTTATCCCAGCAGCACTTACTGAAGAGACTATCTTTGCCCCAATGTATATTCTTGCCTCCTTTCTCAAGAAAAAAAGATATCCGTAGGTGCATGGCTTTCTTTCTGGGCTTTCTATCCCGTTCCATTGCTCTATATTTCTGCTTTTGTGCTAGGACCATTCCGTCTTGATGACTGTAGCTTTGTAGTATAATCTGAAGTCAGGAACGTTGATTCCTCCAGTTCCATTCTTCTTTCTCAAGACTGCTTTGGCTATTCAGGGTCTTTTGTGTTTCTATATGAATTGTTAATTTTTTTTTTTTGGTTCTAGTTCTGTGAAAAATGCCATTGGTAATTTTACAGGGGTCACAGTGAATCTAAAATTCATTTAGTAGTATAGTCATTTTCACAATATTGATTCTTCTTGCCCAGGAATATGGAATATCTCTCCATCTGTTTATGTCATATTTGATTTCTTTCATCAGTGTCTTATACTTTTCTGTATACAGTTCTTTTTCTCCTTAGGTAAGTTTATTCCTAAATATTTAATTCTTTTCATTGCAATGGTGAATGGGATTGATTCTTTAATTTCTCTTTCTGATTTTTCATTGTTAGTATAAACGAATGCAAGTGATTTCTGTGTATTGATTTTGTATCCTGCTAATTCACTGATCAGCTCTAGTAATTTTCTGAATATATCTTTAAGGTTTTCGATGTACAGTATCATGTCATCTGCAAACAGTGAGAGTTTTACTTCTTTTCCAATCCGGATTCCTCTCCTTCTCTGATTGCTATAGCTAGGACTTCAAAAATGATGTTGAATAACAGTGGTAAAACTAGACACCCTTGTCCTGTTCCGGATCTTAGGGGGAAATGCTTTCAGTTTTTCACCACTGAGAATAATGCTTGCTGTGGACTTATCATATATGGCCTTTACTATGTTGAGGTAGGTTCCTTCTATGCCCATTTTTTGAAGAGTTTTAATCATAAATGGGTGCTGAACTTGATCAAAGGGTTTTTTTGTGTGCATCTATTGAGATTATCATATGGTTTTTATCCTTCAATTTATTAATATGGTGTATTACTTTGTTGGATTTGCATGTATTGAAGAATCCTTATATTCCTGGAATAAACCCAACTTGGTCATGGTGTATGAACTTTTTGATGTGTTGCTGAGTTCTGTTTGTTAAAATTTTGTTGAGGATTTTTGCATCTATGTTCACCAGTGATATTGACCTATAGTTTTCTTTTTTTGTGTTGTCTTTGTCTGGTTTTGGTATCAGGGTGATGATGGCCTTGTAAAATGAGTTTGGAACTGTTCCTTCCTCTGCAATTTTTTAAGAGTTTTAGAAGGATAAGCATTAGCTCTTCTCTAAATGTTTGATAGCATTCTCCTATGAAGCCATCTGGTCCTGGGCATTGTTGGGTTTTTTTGTTTTTTGTTTTTTGTTTGTTTTTTTTTTTTTGAGAGAGAGAGATTTTTTATCACAGCTTCGATTTCAGTGCTTGTAATTAGATTGCTCATTATTTCTATTTCTTCCTGGTTCAGTCTTGGAAGATTGAACTTTTCTAAGAATCTGTCCATTTCTTCCAGGTTATCCATTTTATTGCCATATAGTTGTTCATAATAGTCTCTTATAATCCTTTATATTTCTGCATTGTCTATTGTAACTGCTTCTTTTTCATTTCTTATTTTGTTGATGAGTCTTCTTTTTTTCTTGAGTCTGGCTAAAGGTTTGTCAATTTTGTTTATCTTCTCAAAGAACCAGCTTTTGGTTTTATTAATGTTTATTATTGCTTCTTTCATTTCTTTTTCATTTATTTCTGCTCGGATCTTTATGTTTTCTTTCCTTCTGCTAATTTTGGGGTGTTTTGTTCTTTTTTATTCAGTTGTTTTATGTGTAAAGTTAGGTTGTCTATTCGATGTTTTTCTTATTTCTTGAGGTAGCATTGTATTGGTATAAACTTCCCTCTTACAACTGCTTTTGCTGCGTCCCATAGATTTTGAGTTATGCTGTTTTCATTGTCATTTGTTTTTAGAAATGTTGTTATTTCCCTTTTGACTTCTTCAGTAACTTATTCATTATTTAGAAACATATTGTTTAACCTCCATGTTTTTATGTTTCTCACAGTTTTTTCTTTTTCTTGTAATTGATATTTAGTCTCATAGTGTTGTGGTTTGGAAAAGATGCTGGGTATGGTTTCAATTTTCTTAAATTTACTGGGATTTGATTTGTGATCCAAGATGTAGTCTATTGTGGAGAATGTTCCATGTGTACTTGAGAAGAAGGTGTACTCTTCTGCATGTGGGTGGAATGTCCTGAAGATATCAAAGAGATCCATCTCATATAGTGTACCACTTAAGACTTGTGTTTCCTTATTAATTTTCTGTTTTGATGATCTGCCCATTGGTGTAAGTGGGATATTAAAGTCTCCTACTATTATTGTGTTACTGTCCATTTCTCCTTTTATGTCTGTTAGTGTTTGTTTTATGTATTGAGGTGTACCCATATTGAGTGCATAGATATTTATAATTGTTATGTCTTCCTCTTGGATAGATCCCTTGATCATTATTTAGTGTCCTTCCTTATCTCTTGTATTTTAAGATTTACTTTATGAGGATTGTCTGATATGAGGATTGTTACTCCAGCTTTCTTTTGCTTCCCATTTGCATTGAATATATTTTTCCATCCTCTCACTTTCAGTCTATTAGGTCTGAAGTGGGTATTTTGTAGACAGAATATATATGGGTCTTGTTTTTGTATCCATTCAGCCAGTCTGTGTCTTTTTGTTTGAACTTTTAATCTGTTTACACTTAAGGTAATTATTGATATATATGTTTCTATTGCCATTTTCTTAATTGTTTGGGGTTTGTTTTTGTAGATCTTTTTCTTGTCTTGTATTTCTTGACTATATAAGTCTCTTTAACATTTATTGTAAACTTAGCTTGGTGGTACTGAATTCTCTTAATTTTGTTTGTCTGAAAAGCTTTTTATTTCACCATCAGTTCTGAGTGAGATCCTTGCCAGGTAGAGTAATCTTGGTTGTAGATTTTTCCCTTCCAGTACTTTAAATGTATCCTGTCATTCCCTTCTGGCCTGCAGAGTTTATGCAGAAGGATTAGCTGTTAAGTATACGTGGTTTCCCTTATGTTACTTGTTGCTTTTCATTTGCTGATTTTAGTATTCTTTCTCTGTGTTTAATCTTTCTTAGTTTGATTAGCATGTGTCTTAGTGTGTTTCTCCCTGAGTTTATCCTGTATGGAACTCTTTGTGCCTCTTGAATTTGATTATTTCCTTTTCCGTGTTGAGGAAATTTTCAACTATAATCTCCTCTAAAATTTTTCTCTTCTTCTGAGACCCCTATAATTCAAATGTTGGTGAATTTGATATTGTCCCAGAGGTCTCTGAGACTATCTTCAGTTCTTTTCATTTTTTTTATTCTGCTCTTAGCAGTTATTTCCACCATTTTATCTTCCAGCTCACAGATCTGTTCTGCTTCAGATATTCTGCTATTGATTTCTTCTAGAATATTTTTAATTTCAGTAATTGTGTTGTTTCTGTACGTTTATTCTTTAATTCTTCTAGGTCTTTGTTAATTGATTCTTGCATTTTCTCCATTCTGTTTTCAAGGTTTTTGATCATCTTTACTATCATT
Organism: Redunca redunca; assembly: GCA_006410935.1. Taxonomy (NCBI): domain Eukaryota; kingdom Metazoa; phylum Chordata; class Mammalia; order Artiodactyla; family Bovidae; genus Redunca; species Redunca redunca. The sequence continues at coordinate 163,971 of SJYQ01002674.1, forward strand.
ATTATGAATTATATTGCAGGTAGAATTATATTGCCTATTTCTTCTTCATTTATTTAGACTTTTGTGTTTCCAGTTTGTTCCTTCATTTGTGCAGTATTTCTGTCTTCTTATTATTATTTTTTTAATTTATTGTGTGTGAGGTCTCCTTTTCCCAGGCTTCAAGTTTGAATTTTTTCTTCATTTGGGTTCTGTACTCCTGAAGTCCAGTGGTTTGTGTAAGCTCTGTACAGGGTGAGATTTATGCTGAGTTCTTTTTTTTTCCCTCTGATGGGCAGGGCTGAGTGAGGTGGTAATCCTATCTGCTGATGATTGGGTTTGTATTTTTGTGCTGTTTGTTGTTTGGATAGGTGTCCTTCACATCGTGCTACTGGTGGTTGGGTGATGCCAGGTCTTGTATTCAAGTGGTTTCCTTTGTGGAAGTTCTATTAGACACTCCCTAGGGTTAGGAGTACTCTGGTCATCTAGGGTCTTGGAGTCAGTGCTCCCACTCCAAAGGCTCAGGGCTTGATCTTTGGCCAGGAACAAAAATTCCACAGGTGATTTGTTATGGCATTAAGTGAGATTAAAACAAATACCCAAAAATGAGAAACCAAAGGTGAACCCCAGACAAATGGTAGTTACAAAATCAGGCAACTAATAATTAAAATAATGGAATATACACATACATTTGTACATCCACAAGCAAAATCAAAACAGCCCCCCAAAAATAAAGTACAATAGATTGACCTGGCAAATAAAGGAAACTAAAACTGATATCTACCAGTTAGGAACAAAACTAACTAAATCACAATCTGGAAAACAAAACTAAGGCAAGGTGCCTAGTGGGGAATAAGGTAATGAAAAAAAAAACTAACAAATATGGTGTGAGGAAAGGAAAGAAAGAAAAGAATAAAAGGAATAGATNTTTTTAATTTATTGTGTGTGAGGTCTCCTTTTCCCAGGCTTCAAGTTTGAATTTTTTCTTCATTTGGGTTCTGTACTCCTGAAGTCCAGTGGTTTGTGTAAGCTCTGTACAGGGTGAGATTTATGCTGAGTTCTTTTTTTTTCCCTCTGATGGGCAGGGCTGAGTGAGGTGGTAATCCTATCTGCTGATGATTGGGTTTGTATTTTTGTGCTGTTTGTTGTTTGGATAGGTGTCCTTCACATCGTGCTACTGGTGGTTGGGTGATGCCAGGTCTTGTATTCAAGTGGTTTCCTTTGTGGGAGTTCTATTAGACACTCCCTAGGGTTAGGAGTACTCTGGTCATCTAGGGTCTTGGAGTCAGTGCTCCCACTCCAAAGGCTCAGGGCTTGATCTTTGGCCAGGAACAAAAATTCCACAGGTGATTTGTTATGGCATTAAGTGAGATTAAAACAAATACCCAAAAATGAGAAACCAAAGGTGAACCCCAGACAAATGGTAGTTACAAAATCAGGCAACTAATAATTAAAATAATGGAATATACACATACATTTGTACATCCACAAGCAAAATCAAAACAGCCCCCCAAAAATAAAGTACAATAGATTGACCTGGCAAATAAAGGAAACTAAAACTGATATCTACCAGTTAGGAACAAAACTAACTAAATCACAATCTGGAAAACAAAACTAAGGCAAGGTGCCTAGTGGGGAATAAAGTAATGAAAAAAAAAAAACTAACAAATATGGTGTGAGGAAAGGAAAGAAAGAAAAGAATAAAAGGAATAGATATGCAAAGCTAAGTAGAAGTAGATAAAGAAGATTTATATACATTAAAGATTAACTGCAAAGGAGAAAGAATAGTAGGAAAAGCAAACAAAGGAATAAATGTAGAAAAATAATAACAGGTTTAAATTTTTTAATTAAAAATTTTAAAAAGGATTTAAAAAAGAAGGAAAAAAGTGGGAGGGGGAACTCCACATAAATACAAAAGGCCAACATAAAGGCAGAGGTTTATAAGAACAATAAAAAGTGTGATTATAAAAAAAAAACTAAAAAGCTTAATTAGATTTCATAGCGCTAATAAAATTGACAACTACAACAGAGGAAGGAAAAGAAAGGGGGGAAAAATCCAAAAGAAACTGCAGAGCAAAACAAAATATAAGAATAGTAAATATTTTTCAAGTCACTGCTGTCTACATCCCTTCCCTTACTGGAGGTCACAGTCCACCTCACCCCTCTAGGGTCCCTTCCAATAATGCCCCGGTCTCTGGACCTGCTGTAGGGGCAGATCAGACTCTAATCTGGTCTTACTCCTGTGTTTTCTTGCCTCCAATGTCCACAGACATCAAAACCAGTGCATTTTCTTTTGTGGAAGCTCTCAATGTCCTTTTGTATATTCAGTAGACACAGAGCCTGCCTAGTTGATTGTGTGGATTTAATCAGCAGCTTTATAGCTAGTGGGAAGGTTTTGGTTCTTCTTCCTTTGCCACACTGCCCCTGGGTTTCAATTGTGGTTTTATTTCCACCTTTGCATGTGGGTCATCCCCTGGAGTTTGCTCCTGAGGCTGCCCTGGAAGACTTCGGCCTGCCCCAGTGAGGGCCATGTGTGGTGGTGGTACAGCTGCTTGGGTCTCAGGGGTTCTGGCAGCACCAGGTACTCAGGGGAGTTGGCAGCTAGGGCAGCAGGAAATACAGTGCTCTAGAAGGGTATGGCAACCAGTGTTGGCCAATAAACTCCAGTATTCTTGACTGGAGAACCCCGCTGACAGAAGCCTGGCAGGCCACTGTCCACAGGGTTGCCAAGAGTTGAACACGACCGAAGTGACTCTGCATGCATAGATGCCAGAGTTCTTTGCCTGTGGCAGCTCTGCCCCAGGGAGGGTTGAGTGTGAAGGTGGTGCAGCTGCTTGGGTTGTAGGGACCCTGGCAGCACCAAGTGCTCAGGGACACAGCCTGCCTCAGCAGTAGGAGTTATGGCCCTGTTGGAGTCTTTCTTTGAGCCTCCAGTAGCTGGCAATCAGAAGACCTCTTTGGCTAGTCTTTGTCCATATCTCTGCCTATTCAGGCACATAGAGGGCCCCCCGTGGTTGGGGTTCTACTCTGCAGTTCGGTGTATCAGTCACTTAAAGGAGCACCCTGGGTGGAGTCCTACTCTATAGTTTGGTGCATCAGGCACTTTATGGGCCAGACACTCTATTTTTCAGCTGCAGATGCTGGCATGTGGGGAGAGAGAGGCTATGATGATGGCTCCACCCCCTACATGTGACTCAGCACTATTGCTTTGCTTCTATGGCTGCCTGGCTTTCCTCCACAGGCATTTCCCACCATAGTCTCCTCCCTCATGTCCCTTCAGTCTGTCTCTCTGCAGTCAACAGCAGCCCTTGCCCTGGGATTGCTCCACAACCCCTAAACTCCAGCTCCCAACTGTTGTTCCTTCCAGGGGACCTGCATCCCTGTCTGGGGTATATATGGCTGTGGCAAGGACTATCTGATTCTCATTCCATTTGGGCTACCACAGATCAGCTGTTACACTCTCAGCCTTAAATGTTTCTCCTCTCACCCAGACAATTGCTCTGATGTGGGGATCGGACCCCTGCTTCAGTTTCCCCACCTGCCAAGGGCAGGTCTAGTCCTGCTAACACTCCTGTTTTTCCCCCTAGTTCTTTTGTCCTACCGAGTTTTGTGTGGTTCTATATATTCTTTTCCCGTGGTCAGGTACTCCTGTCCACTCTCAGCTGGTGTTCTGCAAGCACGTCTGTGTCTGAAATCATATTCCTGAAGAATCTATGGAGAGATATGCACTCCACATCCACCTGCTCCTCTGCCGTCTTATTCTCTCTCCTTGTGTAAGCTTCTTGATGGGAGAGACTCTCAATGGGAAAAACTGGGTCTTTCTTTGGTGGGCAGGGGCTTGCTCAGTAATGCTTTAATCTAATTATCTGCCATTGGATGGGGTTGCACTCCCTCCCTGGTGGTAGTTTGGCCTGAGGCAACCCAGCCCTGGGGTCTACAGGCTCTATGGTAGGGTTAAAGGCTAACTCCAAAAGAGTTTATGCCAAGGGGGACCTTCCAGTGCCCCTCTACCTATGATGAGCCCCTGCCAACCCATGCCTCTGCAAGAGTCCCTCCAACAGTAGCATGTAGTTCTGATTCAGTCTCCTGTGGGGTTACTGCTCCTCTTCTCTGGGTCTTGGTGCATACAAAATTTTGCTTGTGCCCTCCAAGACTGGAGTCTCTGTTTCCTCCAGTCCTCTGGAAGTCCTATTATCAAATCCTGCTGGTCCTCAAAGCCAGATTCCCAGTCCCTTTGTCAGATCCCAAGGTTAGGAAGCCTGACATGGGGTTCAGAACCTTCACAATAGTGCAAGAACTTCTTTGGTATTATTGTTCTCCTGTCTGTGGGTCACCCACTCGGCAAGTATGGGATTTGATTTTATTGTGATTGTGCCCCTCCTTACTTCTCAGAGTGGCTTCCTCTTTGTCTTTGGACATGGGATATCTTTTTTTGGTGGGTTCCAGCATCAGCCTGCTAATGGTTGTACAACTAGTTGCAATCTCGGTGCTCTCACAGAAGGAGATAAGTGCCCGTCCTTCTACTCCACCATCTTGAACCAGAAGCTCCCCAATTTTATTTTTTATTGCTCATTGATATTGTACAGGAATAGTTCATTTATGTATATTGATCTTTATTCTGAAAACTTACTGAACTCATTTTTAATTATAGTAATTTTTAAAGGATATTTTAAGATTTTCTATATGACATGATAAGATCATATTATCTGCAGATAGAGATACTTTTGCTTCTTCCTTTCCAATCTGGATGCCTTTTATTTCCTCTTCTTGAACTAAGTTTCCAGTAAAACATTAAATAGAAGCTGTGAGAGTGGACATCCCTGTCTTGTTCCTGATCTTAGAAGGAAGATATTTAATATTTCACCATGAAGGATGATGCTAGCTCTGGGGTTTTCACAAATACCCTTTGTCTGATTGAAGAAGTTTCCTTCTATTACTAGTTTGATGAGTGGGTTTTTTTTTATCATTAACAGACATTTAATTTTGGGCAAATGTTTATTCTGCATCTACAATCATCATCGTGTGCTTTTTTGTTTTTTATTCTACAGTGTATTACATTAATTGATTTTCAGGTGTCAAATAAATTTTGAATTCCTGAGATAAATTCTCTTTGGTCATGTTGTACAATTTTCTTTATATATTCAGTTTGCTAACATTATGTTGAGGGTACTTGCATTTATATATTTTTAAAAATTGTTGCCTTGTTTTATTTATTATATCATCTTTGTCTATTTGTATCACATTTTTTTGTTTGATTGTTTTGTTTTTATTGTTGTTGTTTAGTCACCAAGTTGTGTCCAACTGTCTATGACCACATGTCCTTTAGCATGCCAGGATTCCCTGTCCTTCACTGTCTCCTGGAGTGAGACAAATTCAAGTTCTTTGAGTCAGTGATGCTGTCTAAGCATCTCATTCTCTGTCCCCCCCACCCCCTGCCCTCAATCTTTCCCAACTTCAAGGTCTTTTCCAGTGAGTTATCTCTTTGCATTAAATCACTGCAGATTGTGATTGAAGCCATGAAATTAAAAGATGCTTACTCTTTGGAAGAAAAGTTATGACCAACCTAGATAGCATATTCAAAAGCAGAGACATTACTTTGCCAACTAAGGTTCGTCTAGTCAAGGCTATGGTTTTTCCAGTGGTCATGTATGGATGTGAGAGTTGGACTGTAAAGAAGGCTGAGTGCCAAAGAATTGATGCTTTTGAACTGTGGTGCTGGAGAAGACTCTTGCGAGTCCCTTGGACTGCAAGGAGATTCAACCAGTCCATCCTAAAGGAGACCAGTCCTGGGTGTTCATTGGAAGGACTGATGTTGAGGCTAAAACTCCAGTACTTTGGCCACCTCATGCGAAGAGTTCACTCATTGGAAAAGACCCTGATACTGGGAGGGATTGGGGGCAGGAGAAGAAGGAGAGGACAGAGGATGAGATGGCTGGATGGCAT
>SJYQ01002674.1:170304-207987 GCA_006410935.1 Redunca redunca
TTTTCTTCCAACTAGGATCATTCTCTTTCTGCTTGAAGAATATTTTTACTTCTGGGTCTCCTGGGACAAATTCTCCAATTTTGTTTGTCTGAAAAAATTTTTATTTTTCTTTCATTCTTGAAACATATTTTTGCTAGATATAAATTTATAGTTTGGCTTTCATTTTCTTTCACACTTCAATATCATTGTGGTTTTCTGGATGCAATTATTTCTATTAAGTGGCTAGAAGTCAGTCTAATTTATATTCCCTTGAAATAATCTGTCAATTTTTTCCTCTGATAGGTAGTGTATTATTAGTTGGCTTTGGTTTTCAGCAGTTTTACTCTAGATTAGGTATAGATTTTTCTATCTGGCTCAGGGTTGACAGAGCATCTTAAATCTGTGGCTCAATGTATTTCACCAATTCTTGGCCAGCTCTTCTTCATCACCTTCTTCTGTCTTATTGTCTCCTTCTCTGACTCCAATTACACATATATTAGAATCTCTCCCTGTATTTCCTATGTCTCTCACAATCCTCTGTACCGCCTACATTTTTGCTTCTCGATGTGTCATTAGTGCTGCTTTCTTCTAACCTACCTTCCAGTCCACTGATACATGTACTCTGACATGTCTAGTGAGCTCTAATTTGATGATTAACTTTTTTTTTCAGTTCTATAAAATTCATGTGGCATGGTTTTCAGTTCTTTGTAGAAAAAAAATTTGAATCTTGCTTTTTACCTCTTTGAACTACTAAACAGCTACTTTAACGTCTACGTCTGGTCATTCTAATTATTTTCAGGCACTGTAGTACATGTTTTACAAACGTTATCTCACACCAACACTAATGGATTACTTTTTACAGAAAAAAACTGAGGCCCCTACACACAATCTCTAAATAATAAAGCCAAGAACCAGACTCAAGCTTCCCAACTTCAAAACACATGTTCTTAACTGTCTCTGTTACAAGGCTCTGCAAGTCCCAAATATCCAACTAAAACAGTTCAGAAGAAGTTGTAAGGTTAATTTATATCCCTAGCAGAGTAAGAGTTCCCTGTCCTTGTGACTGGTTTTCTACCAAATCCCATCATAACATTATTCCTGAATTTGTTTTCTTTTTTATATGCCTTCCCATATTTATTCATTTACTTATCACTCAAAAGTATTTTTTAAGCATTTGTCACACTGTCCTAGACCTTAAAGTTACCTGGTAAGTAAGACAGTCATGATTTTTACCAAATGGAACTTCCATTTTAGTGGGAAATGACAAAACAGTGAACACGTAAGCAAGCATATAAGATAATATCAGGTTGTGATGAAGTCAATGAGGATGTAAAATAATCCAGTATAGTAAACTGGGATGCTGAAGGATGACTATAGCTCATTGGTCAGCATAGACCTTCAGAGAAGGTGACATTTGAGCTGAAACTTGATTGAGAAAGTATTCTAGGCAGAAGAAAGAATAACTGCAAAGACCCTCACAATTGAAAGATGCTTGATGTGTTTAATGGATAGAAGAAAATCGAGTTTGGCATGAAGAGAATGGTAGAACATGAGGTAGAAAAGTTGGCAGGAATGGAAATCAGAACACTTTGCAGTATTTGAGATAAAAGATGATGGTAGCAATTTTCATTTCAGACTCTAAGAGAGGACTTGTGACTAGATTTCCCCTTCCACCATAAGCCACTAGAAAAGTGGACAACTTATGTGAAACAATGATTTTCAGACATTGGGGAACAAGCAGCACAGAACTGTGATCCATGTAAGAAAGAAAACAAATAAAGTAGCTATGATCACCATAGCACTTTGCCTGAGAACACCGTCCAGAACTATGAGGCAGCAAAGGGAATCCCAACTGAGTCCATGGTTTCATTGAGTAGAGGAGATAGGTCTTCAGGGAGGTCAAGGTCTCTGGAAGTTACAGGGCAGAGTTTCAGAAAGAAGAGAACTATTCAGCAAAGGAATTCTGGAAATCTCTATAGGGATTCTTTCTTTAAAACTGCATTTTTTTTAAACAAGCCCCTCCCTCCCTCAGCTGATACTTGTGCACATTAAAATTTGAGAATCGCTACCCCAGAGATTTAAGAAATGGATGTAATAGACTCAAGGGAATAGGCTTCATTTTTTTATTACCACCTGAGGTGGTGATAAATTTCACCACTGCAAATATACACTGACCTCTCTGTTTTAGACAAAGGTAAGGGGGATCAAGGGGCTTCCCAGGTGGCTCAGTGGTAAAGAATCCACCTGCAATTCAGGAGATGCAGGAGACAAAGATTTGATCCCTGGGTCAGGAAGATCTTCTGAAGAAGGAACTGGCAACCTACTCCAGGATTCTTGCCTGGATAGAGGAATCTGGCAGGCTACAGTCCATGGGGTCACAAAGAGTCGGACACAACTGAGCACACATACACACACACAAGGGGGATCAGAAGTCTCTTGGCTTGTAAGAGTGAAGATTTCATAGGGCAGGAGAAACAATCTGGCCAAGAAGCTCTTCTTGACTCTCTCTGTTTCCATCACGGAAGCCATCTCATTGATTAGGGTTTTCAGCTCCTCAACCGGAAACACATGTGCATGGGGGCAGATTTTTGCATATCCCAGGTGTGGGTACATGTTTCTTTGCTTATTGGTTGGATGAGTGGTTGAATAAATGAATTAATTAAACCAGTGATACAAGGATCTCAGAATAAGTAATTTGTATCCCACTCTGCTAAGGTTGGGTGAGGAAGTCAGCCATACTAACCCCTGGTTTTGAGAAACTCCCTAATCATCCCTGATGATTCATCCATCATTCACTCTTTCCATCTAACTGTGGTCAAGGTAGACAATGACCCTGCATTCTCCATGACCTGGCTAATACCACACCCAAAGGCAGGGACTGTAGTTGAGAAATTTTGCTTTGATTGTCAGTATTCCAAGGACTCAGCATCCTGTCAAGGTTTGGGATCAAGCTTGGTTTTGAAAAGAGCAAAGAGAATGACATAATTTAAAAATCAAAGAAATTCATTTTAGTAGTAAAAGGTTAACAGCCTTTAGGAGGAACGATTTTTAATCACCCTCGTCTAGACTCTATCACTGGAATCACCAGCCACCGAGTGAAATATGGCCCAACTGCCGCCACCAAACAGCTCCTAAAGACTGTTGTATTTAATCATGTCTGTGCACCACTTATGGATTTTCATTATGATTCCCGATGCTGTTGCGCTGGGTAAAATATTAATATCCATAGTAATGATGCATGAAGCTTGGAGTGTAATTTCTTCACTCTTCTTGTCTGATATTAAATTGTTACCACTTTATCATTTGTGTAGAACTGCACGTTTCAATTAATCTTTCCATATCAGCAGCTCTGATTAATATAGATCATGATTCATAAGCTTATCGTCACTATAGTTTTAACAGATCATTTATAAAGATCTTAAATTTCAGGGTCTGGGAGGTGCAGCTGCTGTGTCCAATGTGTCTCTTTATTCTCTGTTCCAACAGTGCTGCTATACACCGGCTGTCACCTCCTGTTGAATAATTAATTTCAGGAAACCAAATTTGCCCAAGTCAAAAAAAATAAAACCAGAATGAGGGGACTGGCAATTGGCAGGGCACTGGGCAATGTTTGTTCACCTTTCTATGCCCAGCCTGGATGCTTCCTGCTTCTCAATGGCAGAAACTGCTGCTCTAGGGGATGAACCACAGGTGTGTGGAGCTTCTGCCGGCGGCAGTGGGCAATCCCAGCCAGCACAGCCATCCCAGGACAGTTGTTGAGGTTTGATGGAGCGTTGGATAACTTCCCAGGCAGCTGCTGCTGCTCATATGAATCTACAGAACTCATCAGACCTGGCAGAGTGCCCAGGGCCTTATGCTCATCCTGCAATACACAGTCTAAGCTGTGTGCTTAGGGTAGGATGGGGGTGAGCAGGGAAATGAGTGAGAGATTTTCAAACATTTTTATAAACACCAGAACCACTCAGGGTGTGGGCTCTTTTATCAGAAAAGGTTATTGAGCCTCCAAAGAGGCTCAGACATAGGGTTCATCACTGGGAGCCTGAGAAGCCATTGCTGGGACCTCCCCATTGCCCCCTTCTTTGGTTACTTGTTCTCAACCAATGTGAGGCTGGAACAGCCCCCTTCTTTGAACAGGAAAAGGGTGAGCAGGAGGTAAAGCAGTTTACTAACTTTCTTGGGTCTGCACTCAAAGCTCAATTCCTACATCTGCAACTTTTCAAAGGCTGTGTACTCAGGAAAACAACTGGAATTAAACAAATAAGTAAAACCACCCTTCTGGTGACTGGTCTGGAAAATAAAATGGTAACTGCTTGTTGCTTTTAAAAATTTGAATATTTTGTCTGAACTTCAATCAAATCAGATGATTTTTTAAAACTTCTAAGTAAATTTGTGCTTGTGCTCTTTTGTTTGTACATCTTCTGCTGTACATCTTCTCTGTGAGACATTGTCTAGCCCTATGGCTAGAGCCTATGTCTTCATTTGGGTTCCCCTTGAAGCAGCCTCCTAGACAAGAAGCCAGAGTTTATTTAGGAGCTGACTTGAGGAAACATCATCAAGGGAGTGAGGAAATGAGGCAGAGTGTAGGAGGAAGACAACAGAGGCAGTATGATCCAGTAAGATATCACTGGGGGGTAACTGGAGACCCTGAGATATCTCAATGATGGCACCAAGAAGATGAGTCATTTCTTTACCAAGCCCCACCTATTCCTGAAAGGGCTGATTTTTGGGTTAACTCTCCCACACTCACTCCTGATTTGCCTTTTTCTGTGAACTTTAGTAGTGTTAGTCACTCAGTCATGTCCAATTCTTTGTGACCCCATGAACTGTAGACTACCAGGCTCCTCTGTCCATGGAATTCTCCAGGTAAGAATACTGGAATGGGTTGCCATTCCCTTCTCCAGAGGATCTTCCCAACCCAAGAATCAAACCCAGGTCTCCTGTATTGCAGGCAGATTCTTCACCATCTGAGCCACCAGGGAAGCCCTTTGTGTGAGCTGAGTGATTTCCAAAGCCAGAAATGAAAGCTCCCAGATGGAAAGGTGATATCTGCCTAGCAAACAGGCTTGATGTGTGGAGGTGAAGGCCAAGAGATGACCAGAGCCAACAGCATATCCTACAGTTCAGTTCAGTTGCTCAGTCGTGTCCGACTCTTTGCAACCCCATGAATCGCAGCACGCCAGGGCTCCCTGTTCATCACCATCTCCCGGAGTTCACTCAGACTCACGTCCATCGAGTTCGTGATGCCATCCAGCCATCTCATCCTCGGTCGTCCCCTTCTCCTCCTGCCCCCAATCCCTCCCAGCATTAGAGTCTTTTCCAATGAGTCAACTCTTCACATATCCTACAGCCACCCTCTAATCCCGTGCATTTGTTTACTCATTAATTCAAAACATGTTCAGAGATGTCTTCTTTTCCAACATTCTCCAGACAGAACATAATGGTTACTGAGAAAGTTTATTTGTGCTGTGAAGCTTTCCCAAAAATGTTACAAAAACATATCTTACACATTTTAACTAAAGCACACAAATATACATTTAGTCCCTATTATTTTGATGTTGATATTTGCTCTTTTCTTTTAATATACTTGCACTAATGCAGTCCTGCTTTCCTTTTCTTGTACAAACCACACTCATGGAAATTCATCCCCCGCCCCCCCATTTCCAGATTCAGTTTCTATAAAGTACAACAAGAACTTAAGTCATTTTTGAAACAATCTCATTGCAGAAACTCTCTAGATGTTTATTATTTCCCCCCATTCTTTTATAGTGGTTTTTCCCACATCTAATTCAACAGCTATTTTTTAGTGACTCACCTTTTATTGAGTCCAAAGCATTCAATTTAATGTTCAAAGAAGCAACAATTCTTCTTTTCACACTTATCATCAGTTTATGTAACACTTAATTCAATTTCATGGTTACAATATTAAGCATAACTGTCACACACAGATTTATGAACAAAGACAATTAACACTTGAAAAAGTGCAGCCTGAATAGTGGTGGCCCAGACATGTGGGCCTCCTGTTGGTGAGCACTGTTACTGCATGCCAGACAAGTCTGCAAGATTAACTCATTTGATTTTCCTCACAACCTAAAGTGAAGGATGGTTGTTATACCTACTTTCCAGAAGGTTCCAAGCTCTGCTTCCTCAGGGTTCCATGACCAGTGAGTGGCAGAGCTTGATTTCTAACTCAGGGAGTCACATTGTGACATCAGCCACAACATCATGCTGTCCTGTCTAGAGAGCGGCCTTCAGCAAGGTAACCATGATTTACCTGCCACACCATGAGACTTCTGAAAATGAGAGGGTATGGTACACTATTTTTTCAAAAATGTTTTATTGAAGTATAGTTAATTTAAATGTGTTAATTTCTGCTGTTCAGCAAAGTGACTCAGTTATACATACATACATTCTCATATTCTCTTCCATTATAGGTTATCACAGGATATTGAATGTAGGCCCATGTGCTATGCAGTAATACCTTGTTGTCTGGTGCTGCTGCTGCTAAGTCACTTCAGTCGTGTCCGACTCTGTGTGACCCCATAGACAGCAGCCCACCAGGCTCCCCCGTCCTGGGGATTCTCCGGGCAAGAACAGTGGAGTGGGTTGCCATTTCCTTCTCCAAAGCATGAAAGTGAAAAGTAAAAGTGAAGTCGCTCAGTCATGTCCAACTGTTCACGACCCCATGGACTGCAGCCTACCAGGCTCCCCCGTCCACGGGATTTTCCAGGCAAGAGTACTGGAGTGGGGTGCCATTGCCTTCTCCACCTTGTTGTCTATCCATTCTGTATATACTAGTTTGCATCTACTTATCTCAGACTCCCAATCCATCCTTCCCCTACCCTCTTCTTCTTGGGACCATAAGTCTGTTCTTTATGTCTGTGAGTCTATTTCACAGATAAGTTCATTTGTGTTATATTTTAGATCCCACATATAAGTGATATCATATGGCATTTGTCTCTGTCTGATCCAGTTCACTCAGTATGACAACCTCTAGGTCCATCCATGTCACTGCAATTAGCATTATTTTATTCTTTTCCATGGTTAAGTAATATTCCATCATATATATGTACCACATCTTCTTTATCCATTCCTCCCTTGGTGCACAATCAGGTTGCTTCCATGTCTTGGCTATTGTAAATAGTGTTGCTATGAACACTGGGGTGCACCTATCTTTTCAAATTATAGTTTTCTCCAAATACATGCTCAGGGGTGAGATTGCTGGATCATATGGTAGTTCCATTTTTAGTTTTTCAAGGAACCTCCATATTGTTCTCCATATTGGCTGTACCAATTTACATTCCCAACAACAGTGTAGAAGGTTTCCCTTTTCTCTACACCCTGTCCAGCATCTGTTATCTGTAGACTTTTAAATGATTGCTTTTCTCAAGGGTCCACTATTGATATTGATATCCAAACTGCAGAGATAAAATGACACAGTCTTCAGTTAGGACATCTGACCATAAGTCCTGTGTGTTTATTGTGTCTTGGCTCTGGCCAGATCTAAGTGAGTGTTAGTCGTGTGTGGCAGGAAAAGGGGGACTTAAGTGAGGACCAGTTAGGTGAGCTTTGATGGGTGGAGGTTGAGAAAGCATAAGAGGGCCTCATGAGGCTTACAAATCAGGTGGGAAGAACCCATGTGGCACCTTAGTTATATTATAATGTACCTCAAGTTTCTGTAATATAAGGGTGTCAAGAAGCATGTGAACTAAAAGGTGTTATGAATCTTCTGAGAAAGGAGAGCATCTTTCCAGCTCAGGAATCAAGGAAGCCTTTACAGATTTCCCTGGTGGCTCAGATGGTAAAGTGTCTGTCTACAATGCAGGAGACCTGGGTTCAATCCCAAGGTCGGGAAGTTCCCTGGAGAAGGAAATGGCAACCCACTCCAGTACTCTTGCCTAAAAAATCCCAGGGACAAAGAAGCCTGGTGTCCATGGAGTCGCAAAGGATTGGACACGACTAAGCGACTTCACTTTCTTTCACTTTACAGAGATAGTGGCATTTCAGCTGCCCATGAATATGAGGGGTACTTGGAGGCATAAGCGTGGACTTAGAGGCAGAAGCGTGGCAGCTGTGACAGCTGGTGCAGAAGCGTGACCGAGAGGAGCTACCCCACACACCCAAGCTCAGGGGCAGCGGCCAAGAGGAGCTACCTCAAGTCCAAGGTAAGGAGCAGCTGTAAAGAGATACCCCACATGCAAGGTAAGAGAAACCCAAGTAAGATGGTAGGTGTTGCGAGAGGGCATCAGAGGACAGACAGACAGAAACCATAATCACAGACAACTAGCCAATCTGATCACACGGACCACAGCCTTGTCTAACTCAATGAAACTAAGCCACCCAAGATGGACAGGTCATGGTGGAGAAGTCTGACAGAATGTGGTCCACTGGAGAAGGGAATGGCAAACCACTTCAGTATTCTTGCCTTGAGAACCCCATGAACAGTAGGAAAGGGCAAAAAAATAGGACACTGAAAGATGAATTCCCCGGGTCAGTAGGTGCCCAATATGCTACTGGTGACCAGTGGAGAAATAACTCCAAAGAGAATGAAGGGATACAGCCAAAGCAAAAACAACACCCAAGTGGATGTGACTGGTGATAGAAGCAAGGTTCGATGCTATAAAAAGCAATACTGCATAGGAACCTGGAATGTTAGGTCAGTGAATCAAGGCAAATTAGAAGTGGTCAAACAGGAGATGGCAAAAGTAAACATCGACATTCTAGGAATCAGCAAACTAAGATGGACTGGAATAGGTGAATTTAACTCAGATGACCATTATGTCTACTACTGTGGGCAGGAATCCCTTAGAAGAAATGGAGTAGCCATCATGGTCAACAAAAGAGTCTGGAATGCAGTACTTGGATGCACTCTCAAAAATGACAGAATGATCTCTGTTCATTTCCAAGGCGAACCATTCAATATCACAGTAATCCAAGTCTATACCCTGACCAGTAACACTAAAAGGCCTGAAGTTGAACAGTTCTGTGAAGACCTATAAGACCTTCTAGAACTAAAACCTAAAAAAAATGTCCTTTTCATTATAGGGGACTGAAACGCAAAAGTAGGAAGTCAAGAAACACCTGGAGTAACAGGCAAATTTGACCTTGGAGTAGAGAATGAAGCAAGGCAAAGGCTAATAGAGTTCTGCCAAGAGAACACACTGGTCATAGCAAACACCTTCTTCCAACAACAAAAGAGAAGACTCTACATATGGACATCACCAGATGGTCAACACCAAAATCAGATTGATTATATTCTTTGCAGACAAAGATGGAGAAGCTCCACACAGTCAGCAAAACAAGACCAGGAGCTGATTGTGGCTCAGATCATGAACTCCTTATTGCCAAATTCAGACTGAAACTGAAGAAAGTGGAGAAAACCACTAGACCATTCATGTATGACCTAAATCAAATCCCTTATGACTATACAGTGAAAGTGAGAAATAGATTTAAGAGACTAGATCTGACAGACAGAGTACCTAATGAGCTATGGACAGAGGTTTGTGACATTGTACAGGAGACAGGATCAAGACCATCCCCAAGAAAAAGAAATGCAAAAAAGCAAAATGGCTGTCTGGGGAAGCCTTACAAAAGAAGCTAAAGGCAAAGGAGAAAAGGAAAGATATACCCATTTGAATGCAGAGTTCCAAGGAATAGCAATGAGAGATAAGAAAGCCTTCCTCAGTGATCAGTGCAATGAAATGGAGGAAACAACAGAATGGGAAAGACAAGAGATTTCTTCAAGAAAATTAGAGATACCAAGGGAACATTTCATGCAAAGATGGGCTCAATAAAGTACAGAAATGGTAGGGACCTAACAGAAACAGAAGATATTAAGAAGAGGTGGCAAGAACACACAGAACTGTACAAAAAAGATCTTCATGACCCAGATAATCACNATAGATGGGGAAACAGTGGAAACAGTGTCAGACTTTGTTTTTTTGGGCTCCAAAATCACTGCAGATGGTTATTGCAGCCATGAAATTAAAAGATGCTTACTCCTTGGAAGAAAAGTTATGACCAACCTAGACAGAGTATTAAAAAGCAGAGACATTACCTTGTCAACAAAGGTCCATCTAGTCAAGGCTAGGGTTTTTCCAGTGGTCATGCATAGATGTGAAAGTTGGACTATAAAGAAAGCTGAGTGCTGAAGAATTGATGCTTTTGAACTGTGGTGTTGGAGAAGACTCTTGAGAGTCCCTTGGACTGCAAGGAGATCCAACCAGTCCATCCTAAGGGAGATCAGTCCTGGGGTGTTCATTGGTAGGACTGATGTTGCAGCTAAAACTCCAATACTTTGGCCACCTCATGCAAAGAGCTGACTCATTGGAAAAGACCCTGATGCTGGGAAAGATTGAAGGCAGGAGAAGGGGACGACAGAGGATGAGATGGTTTGATGGCATCACCGACTCAATGGACATGGGTTGGTGATGGACAGGGAGGCCTGGCGTGCTGCGATTCATGGAGTTGCAAAGAGTTGGACACGACTGAGTGAACTGAACTGGAGGCATAAAGGAAAAGAGGGAACAGTCCAGGTGAAAATCCCAAGGTCAAAAAAGCCTGGTAGTCTACAGTCCATAGGGTCACATGAGTGAGCATGCATGCAGAGGAAAAAGCAAAGGCCAAGAGATAAGAAGCCACGATGGATGTTAAGTGATTTAGTTTGCCTGCCAAACGATGGTGACTGAACTCTGGGCAGTGGTGGACAGAGCTAGGTTACAAGTTGAAGTTTAGATTTGTTTGATAGTAAGTGGTGAACCAGAGTATGTTTCTGAACTTGAGGATGACACAGGAGCAGTGGCCCCTTGCCTGGCCACTAGGAGTGCAGAATCTGGAGCCTGGCTGCCTGAATTTCAATTTTCCCATTTACTCTATGACCTGAGAAAAGTCACATCCTAGGGTGTCAGCTGTTACATTGTAACAGGGGTATAATAATGGTACCTACCTGTTGTGCAGATTAACTTAGTTAATACATCTGTTAAGAGCATAGAATGGTACTCAGAGGACAGGCTTTGTAAGTGTCAGCTACAATTGCTACACTGAAGTTGAGTTTTAGGCAGGTTAAGCTGGGGACAGAGAGGAGAGTGGCTGACAAAGGGAAGAGTGGAGCAGAATGATGAGCTGAACTGATGGGAAGATGGCGAGATGGAGAATGCATACGGCTCACATCCAGAAGGGGACTTGGAACCTTCTTCTTCCCCACAACCACCCTTTCACCCCACTCAGCCTCCAGGCTCCACATGTGCCTCCCTGCTTGGAAGGTAGCCCATCAGACCCTCCTACATGACGCTTCTTCCCCTTACAGGGCACTCGAGCCTCTGATGCCCTTTTATGTGCTCACTGCTCCCATGAAAATGGAAATCTGAGGTCACAGTTGTCATTTTGTCACTATGTCATGTCTAACTCTTTGCAAATCCATGGACTGTAGCCAGTCAGCTTTCTCTGTCCATGAGATTTCCCAGGCAATAATACTGGAGTGGGTTGCAATTTCCTTCTCCGGAGGATCTTCCCAACCCAGGGAAGAGGATCTTCCGAACCCATGTCTCTTGCGCTGCAGGCAGATTCTTTACCACTGATCTACCAGGGAAGCCAGTGGCCACAGTAGCTCTTAAGTAAAGAGCCTTCTTGTTAAGTATATAAGTTCATTTGGATTTTTTTTTTTTTTAGATTCCATATATAAACACTATCATAGAAAAGAAGCTTATGGTTACCAAAAGGGAAAGGGGGAGAGGGGTAAGTTAGTTCAAGATTGATATATACACACTACTATATATCAAATAGATAACCAACCAGGACCTACTGTATAGCACAGGGAACTCTGCTCAACATTTTGCAATATTTGTGGGGGGAAAGTATCTGCAAAAGATCATACATACATATATGCATGTGTGCATGCTAAGTTGCTTCAGTCATGTCCAATTCTTTGTGATCACGTGGACTATAGCCTGCCAGACTCCTGTCCATGGGATTTTCCAGGCAAGAATACTGTAGTGAGAAGCCATTCCCTTCTCCAGGGGATCTTCCTGACCCAGGGATCGAGCCCACATCTCCTATGTCTCCTCATTGGCAGGTGGATTCCTTACCACTAGCACCACCTGGGAAGCCCATATATACATATAACTTTGCTATGCACCTAAAACATGACACTATAAATGAACTATATGTCCATAAAAATTAATTAAATTTTTAAAAAATGAGCCTTCCTTCCCAAAGCATCCTATCAGAATTACACACCATGGATTCAACCTCATGGTGCATTTTATGATTCACAACACATTTTTTCTACTGAAGGTCAGCTTTGCCCTGTTTACGTTTGTCTTCAGGTCTTAACCCAGCACTGAGAAGAGAGTGACTGGTCTGGCAATGTTTGTGAATGAACACACAAGTGAACTAATGAATGTGTCTTCTTTCTCTTCCACACACTTCTCTCTTCAATCAACAAAATGACCTAATCAGAAGACAGAAACAAGTCTGATCCTCAGCAATGACTCAGTAATGGTAGATCAAGCATTCTTGCTCCATCCGCTATACCACTACTCACAGTTGAGGACCTGATGTAGGTGCAGGGAGTAGGGGAGCGACCAGGGGATAAAGCCGGAGTCCTCTTCCCTGGAATGTCACCTGCTCAATCCAGAGGAGGGATCTGACTCATGTACATCCAGCCAAATTCAGCTTTTAAATCCATCTGGTTTGGGTTCAGTGGATGTTAACAAATTTGTTTGTGATTGATAGCTCTCTCCTACATCATCTCTGCACTGAACTTCTTACTTCTCAGTTAGACATCCATACTTACAGCTCTAGCCTCAGAGTGAAGAAAGTGACCAAATGGGCTCCAGGGTTGCGTCCCCCATTCTCCTGCCCCTGAAGATTGATTACCTGGACACACTGCTTTGTGACCACATCAGAATCTTTACAGGTTAATAAGCCTTAGATGCGACCCATCCTCTCTCAGAAGAATGTCCGTCATCTTGGGAGTAACAGAACTGCTCTAAAAATTTCTCTGTCCATTTATAAGACAAGGGAAATGATATTTGTTTCTAATTTATAAGCATGGCTAATAAGCTAATTAGACACTTAGGAGTTTTCTGGGTTCTCTTCAAAGTAAAACATTACAAGGGTAATCTCAGATGTTGAAATTATTGTTCAAATCGACCCCCCCACCACCCATGCTTTAGTCTCTCACTTCTTTGGCCATACATCTTTGGGGTGATACTGTGGTTTTCATTAGTATTTTGCTAATCCAGTATTGACAAAGCTGAATTAGTAAAAATTACCTGTTATAGACATTTAGGAAAGAAATATAATGTTATTGTGCAACTGCAGACTAAAGGAGCAAAGAAAAAGGGTGGTACTAGGGTTGAGATGCACAGGATATGATTTGGGTTCAGGGACATCTGAGGTCTCAATTCCAGCCAGCCTCTCTGGGCCTCAGCTTCTTCATCATGTTGTCTCTAGCTTCTTTTCTCAGCAATCAGGAGAGTAATTCTTGCTTTGCCAAGTGTGTTAGAAAACTGGGATTTTAAAAAAATCTTGGGATCAATTTACTTTCTTGGGTAAATTAAGTATTCATCTGAGGTTTGATCATACTATCATACTATACTGTTTTCTGGATAAATACTTTCTCCATGGAGAAATATTTCTGGACTTTAATCCAGCCTCACTCCCCAGACACCATAAAACCCAGAGCCCATGACTGTGAAAGCATGTATCTACTGATGTTCAAAACAACAGTCTAGGACACTTATCCCTGTGTTCTATCTGGCCTCTCATTGATCACATGTGCATCCAACTCTGAATATTCTCTGACTCCATAGTTATATTGGGCCTCACTCTTGTGAATTAAAGGTAAGATTTGACGGTATTATGATGTTATGGCCAGATTTCTAGGAACGTTGAAATCCTTTCTTCCTTTTCCATCCTACCACAGAGACGTAACAAGAATCCTGGTACCTCCTTATTAATGACTAAATCAGCACCAATACTGCTACATGCAAGTCTCCTTTGTGAAGTTCAGTTGAAGAAAGCAGCTTTTGGCTGGAGAAATGGGGAGAAAAAGAGGCACCAAGCACAAAGATTAGCCTTAGATTCCCTACCCAATCAAAAGTTCAGATGCACAGGGAAGGCTCACAAGGGCGGTTGGCTTACCCAAAGAAGCTTTGCTTCCATCTGAGAAAAGGCTGGCCATGTGCATTGACCTTGGAAGCACAGTAATCCCACCCACCAGGAAACAGAGCCCCATCAGATACACCTCGCCAACCTGTCAGGTTGGCCATTTCTTCTTTTTATAGGGAAGCTCATAAAACAATGAACCACAGAGCAGAAGATAAAAGGAGTTTGAGGAGTCCCTCCCCTGGTGTTGGTGTCTGAGTGTCCATTTTCCCTGATAGACTTTAATTGGCTTCAATCTCTAACCCTTGAGGCCTCCAGTCAGAGCCTCCTCCCTGGTTCCCTTCCCACTAGCCCTGTGGTTGAGTCAGCCCCAAGCATTAAGGTTGTTTTAGATCTTAATCCACAAGTTTCAAGACATGACGATGATATGATCACTCACCTAGAGCCAGACATCCTGGAATGTGAAGTCAAGTGCACCTTAGGAAGCATCACTATGAACAAAGCTAGTGGAGGTGATGGAATTCCAGTGGAGCTATTTCAAATCCTGGAAGATGATGCTCTGAAAGAACTGCACTCAATATGCCAGCAAATTTGGAAAACTGAGCAGTGGCCACAGGACTGGAAAAGGTCAGTTTTCATTCCAATCCCAAAGAAAGGCAATGCCAAAGAATGCTCAGACTACTGCACAGTTCCACTCATCTCACACGCTAGTAAAGTAATGCTCAAAATTCTCCAAGCCAGGCTTCAGCAATACCTGAACGATGAACTTCCGGATGTTCAAGCTGATTTTAGAAAAGGCAGAGGAACCAGAGATCAAATTGCCAGCATCTGCTGGATCATGGAAAAAGCAAGAGAGTTCCAGAAAAACATCTATTTCTGCTTTCTTGACTATGCCAAAGACATTGACTGTGTAGATCACAATAAACTGTGGAAAATTCTGAAAGAGATGGGAATACCAGACCACCTGACCTGCCTCTTGAGAAGCCAATATGCAGATCAGGAAGCAACAGTTAGAACTGGACATGGAACAACAGACTGGTTCCAAATAGGAAAAGGAGTCCGTCAAGGCTGTATATTGTCACCTTGCTTGTTTAACTTATATGCAGAGTACATCATGAGAAACACTGGGCTGAAAGAAGCACAAGCTGGAATCAAGATTGCCAGGAGAAATATCAATAACCTCAGATATGGAGATGACACCACCCTTATGGCAGAAAGTGAAGAGGAACTCAAAAGCCTCTTGGTGAAAGTGAAAGAAGAGAGTGAAAAAGTTGGCTTAAAGCTCAACATTCAGAAAAGTAAGATCATGGCATCTGGTCCCATCACTTCATGGGAAATAGATGGGGAAACAGTGGAAACAGTGTCAGACTTTATATTTTGGNTCTGAGTGAACTTCGGGAGTTGGTGATGGACAGGGAGGCCTGGCGTGCTGCGATTCATGGGGTCACAAAAAGTCGGACACACTGAGCAACTGAACTGAACTGAACATAAAAGTGAAGAATCCTTGGTGGCTAAGAAAAGGATTTTAAGAGAAGTTTATTAGCTACATATGACTTTGGGAAAATTTAACCACACGTGAAAAATGTGTGTGTGTGTCTGTCTGTGTGTGTGTGTATACATGAATGTGTATGTGTGTGGAGAAAGAACATTTATGTTTTAAAAAATGAGACTATCGCTTGACACAAATAAGAACACTATAGCAATCATGAAAATTTCATGATTGAGAGAACAATTCTCATTTGTTTTCATTGCCCCAGGATAAATCAGAGCCAATTTATCTACATTCCAGGCAGGTCTGAATTTCTTTACCCCCTCTCCTCCTCCTTAAAAGATACCCAACCTCAAGCCCATCAAACTCCAGACCATTTGGGTCTTTTAGAGTTATAATTTTGCTTCTTTATGTCTTTATTGCTCCTTTGATAGAGAAATTGAAAAAAAGAAAAAGATATGAAGGAGAACAACAAAAAGCTATAATTATGAAGATTCAATTTAATTTTAAAGCTTGTGGACAGAAAAGAAGAAGCCAGAAAAGAAGGAACCAAATTAATTTAGCAGGGAAGCATTGCATGAAATATTGTTGAAGTTTAATAACCATGCAAAGACAGATGATATGTGT
This sequence comes from Redunca redunca, assembly GCA_006410935.1. NCBI lineage: Eukaryota > Metazoa > Chordata > Mammalia > Artiodactyla > Bovidae > Redunca > Redunca redunca. The sequence goes on from SJYQ01002674.1 coordinate 186,506, forward strand.
GGAAAAATTAGTTGTAGAACCTCATAATAGTCTATTAATATTTCCTACAGGCGCAAAACCCTTTCCTGAATAATTGTGACAAAGTAATCTTTTGAAAAAGAGAAAGTTGAAAAAAGAATCTTCAAAAGGAGACAGTGATGAGGAAGGCGCTGGAAGGAGAAGGAGACTCTGTCAGTCAGGGGATCTGAGGGTATGTTTGATATAACTCACCACATCCAGACAAGAGAGATAAAGCTCATAGATGATCAGAAGCCATGTGGAGGGCACACACTCATCCACATTGTAAAGATCTGGGAAAACATACAATATGGTTTATAGACATATCTGTCTCAATGAAAATTATTTAGTATATTACCCATGAGGCCAACACTATTGAGTTCTCCATCATGCAGATGAAAAACACAGATGCACAGAAATAGAGTGACTGGTTCCAGGGGTCCCCAGGAAATGCAAGTAGAGACCTGCCGTGGGCGGTGTGATGGACCTGACTGCCTCCCCGTAGCCTAGAGAAATGGGATGGTTTCTTCTGGCTTTGTCCTCCTTGCAAAGGCCGAATCCTGCTTCTAATTTACAAAGTCTGAGCTCTCAAGAGCAAAGTATCTGAGTTCCTCTGTGCTAATCTAACAAGAAGGGTAGTTATTCTGTATACCCCAATTCCAGAGATTATTGTACTAGTGGGGACTCAATAAATACTTATTGATTGAATTACATTCGGTTTGGGGAAAAGGAAATGAAAACTAATATGTGTTAGTTTCATATATTAGTTTTGTCCCAATGCATTAAAGTGTATTACTTTCTCAAATCCTCACTACAAACTTGCAAAGTAGTGATATAATGCCCATTTTGCAGAAGAGGTTTTCAGTTTTCCCTGTAGCTGGGAACTGGCAGAGCAAAAGAGTCAAACCAAACATACTGCTTCTACCTAGGGCTTTGCCTGTGGAAGGACTGGTTAGGTTTGCTGCCATAACCCCTTCTGCCGAGGGTTCTCCTGCCCTTTACCAACTTGTAGAGGTTACCTCAGTGGCTGCAATCTTGGTCCCAGGTGTTAAATTAACTTCTGTTCAGGGAAATGGCTCATAATAAAGGGCCCTATTCCTGCCCTGCTGAGCATGGTCCTGCACTAATTCTGGCCATCTGCTTCATAGTTATTGATGACTTAGGTTATCTAGGATAAGGGCCATGATCAATGACAAGTTCAGTCCATGAAAGTCTGCAGACTTCCATGATCAACTGAGAACTTACTTCTTTCAGAGTGAGATAATCATGAGCACCTAGCACATGGACGTATGAAATGAAATAGTTGAAAATACGGAAGGAAGAATTTTGAAAGGCATAGTGATTGGGGTTGGGTTTGACAAGGTTGTTTTCATCTTTTAGAAGAGTACCATCTAGATATTTTAGGGAGCAAAACTCTTCTTCCAGGTTTCTGTCTGGGGGGTAGGGTAATGTTCTAATTTGGTTTAGACTTATTGAGCCAAAGTAAGCTTGCATGTCTGGGATAACTATACACATACCAGTACATTCTCAGGGAGCCACAGTGGCTATGCCTCATCAAATGTTGGACTATAGAGGGTGATTTGCAGAACACAAATTTGTTTGAAGTGATTATAGCCAGCACAAAATGTTAGTTTTCACTTCTTTTGCTCTTTAAATTGGGCCACACCAGGCCTATCTTGACCATCTTGAACTCTTTAGTAAATTATTTTTGGTTCAAAACATCAGAGAACAGTGGTCATTGGGATGGATCCTGGGACAGGACAGGTCTGTACTTGCAGTTCAAGAGTCACCAAAAACCTAATTTGGGGTTCCTCTTCCCATCACTTAAATTTCTGTCTTTTATAGAAATATTGAGGGCCTTTCCTAGGAATATAGAAAGCAAGATAAGCCTTCATTTCAGAGGCATAACCACAAAGGATCAACAGTTTCAAGCCAAGCAAAGAAAATAAGCCCTCCCAGAAACCAGTTGAAAGCCCCTTGGTACATGGGATGCAATAAAACCTAAGTCCTAGAAACTGCCCCTAGACACTCGAGGATTTTTCCCAATAAATTTTCTTACAGTCCATCTCCTCATAAAAATTATTTTGGCCAAATTGAATCACTATTAGGAATAGCATTGACCACATGTTCAGTTTCATTTACAGAATTCTATAGAATTTATTCATTTCACAAACACTGATTAAGCCCCTGAATTCTGTGCCTGCTGAAGGTTGAAAAATGAATAACACACAGTCTCTGGGTTTCAGGATTAACTACCTGAGGACTTCAGACCATATTCAGAAAATTAGATGTGAACAAACCAAAGATTTTTCAACCCTAAAATCCTTTGTGACTTTATAATAATGTAGAACAATACACATATTAACTTAGAAATGGAATAAACCTTCTCTTGCTTTTCCTTATTTTTCATTCATTGGTCAGATGCGAAATCCACAACCATTTTAAAATTTTTGTAAAATTAGAGGCCACATAGTTTAGGAAACATTTGTATTTTACAGATCATTAACCTAAATCACAAGTACATAGCCTGCAAATAGCCCATACCTCACAAATTTCCAAATTCACCCAGGCACTTAAACTTTGCCCATCTTGGCCATTCTGAGGCACAACCAAATTGTCATAAACGGATGACACCACCAGGTGTTTGAGCCAGAACACTCGCTCTAACAGTTTAATTCAATTTTAGTTCCCCTATCAGAGATTAAACTTGGGCCCTCTACAGTGAGCAGAGTCCTAACTATTGGACCACCACAGAATTCCCACTAATTTCTTCCAGCCTTACTTAGTCTACTTGAGAACCAAAAATCTTCCCCTTATTATAATTGTTAAATGTGAGACTATGTCTAGTGATATATCTGTATCAAGAAGAAATAAATCCTGTACCATCGGGTGCAAATCAAAGCAAGTTCTGTTCCCCATACACAGATCTCCCCAGACTTGCCCATTTCTAACCCAATACCTTTGCTGCTGCTATTCCTGTGATCAGGAAAGCCCTCCCTCTCTTCCTCACCTCCCTAAACCTTCTTTTCCAGCCTGACCTTCTCTTCCAGCCCTGCCTGCTCCGTATCCCCTCTTTCCCTGAAACCCAGTGGTTAAACATTGTATTAGCTGGTTAATTATTGTATTAGTCTCCCAGGGCTTCTTTGACAAATTACTGCACACTGGGTGGCTTACAATAAAATCTTGTTTCCTCACGGTTCTGAGGGCAAGTCCAAACTGAAGGTGTTGGAAGGCCAATCTCTCTGAAGGCTCTGGAAGGGACTCTTTCCTGGTCTCTTGCAGGTTTGGGGGCCCCTCTCATTCCTTGGCTTGTGACAGCATAACTCTAGTCTCTGCCTCTGCAATCACATAGCTCGCTCCTCTGTGCCCTCCCCTCTCTCCTTCAAAGGATACCAGTCCTTAGATTTAGGGCCATTGTAATCTAATATGATCTCATCTTGAATTTTACCTTAAGTACATCTGCAAAGACCCTTCTTCCAAAAAAGGTTATGTTTTGAAGATTTGGTGGCCTTGAATTTCTGGGAGCTGCTATTCAATCCACCATTATCATATATTGTTTTATTTTATTTAAAATTGGTTTGCCTCATTTTCAAATTCAAATTACCATTTAAGAGACTTTTTAAAATTTCTCAGAGCACCTAAAGCAGAACACACACCAATTTAAAATGTAATAGAAATAGGATTTGTAAAAATTCTCCCACATTTTATGAAGAAACATGCATGGTTTTTTAAACAGTATTTTCTCCATAAAATATATTAAATTGATTTCTTATGTCTAACAACATCTGTTTCTTTCAGTTTTACCTTCTGTGTATTTTACTTCCTGTAACTAGAAGTTTCCTTCAATGGGTCTCATACTTTCAGAATTGAAAATATCTTCCTTGTAATGAAGAAAATACCTTGAAATACCCTAAATATATATTCTCCCCCCTCCAACAAAAAAGGCCAGTCCAAACTAGCCACTGTTATTGAGACTCAGAGATTCACATCAGGGAGACTCTCCTATTTTCCATCCCTTGAACTTGTAATACTCCCTTATTCCATTTTCATGATCTTCACCTCCACCTTATAAACCCTTCTCATCCAATGCTTGATTGAAGGCAATGCCATACTCCCTATCTTTCTGGGACATAAGCATTTTTGGACAGAGGCACTAAACTAGAATGCCACACCAGCTCTGCCTTTCTAACTTCCATCTGTCCTCCAAGATCCAGCTCAAGTATTCATCTCTTTCATTGTTAATCATTCCCTGATTCCTGCAGATGGAAGTTATCTTCCCCTCTTCTGTATATGGACTGTGCCCTAGCATTCAATATATACCCTTAATTGACAGGACATTGTGTCCAGGTCTGTCTTCCCCACCAGGCTCTCCTCTCTTCACCATGAAGGCAGAGGTCATAACTTATCACCTGAACTTTCACTTGTAGCATTCACTACATACATAATGCTTGTAAGTTGAAGTTTTGTACTTACTCGAATACCCTTATATGTAATTCTCCAAGTGTGTTAGTAAATTTTACTTACAATTCATAGCAAGCCATGGCTGAGCATGACCCTAAATAGACAATTCTCCCTATGCTTTGGAAGCTATAATAAGCTAAAGTAAATAATTATCTGAAAAAAATATTTGAAAATTTAATAAAGAGAAACATCTAACATGAAGAAACTAGTGAATACATTGACCCAAAAGTGAGATCAAGACCAATACAGAGAGACAGTATCTCAACCTGGAAGTCTTCCCTCATCTCCCAGAAGCACTATTCAAATATATGAGGTTTATAAAGCAGGAGAGCCCTGTGTTTGAACCACTGCTTGAGCTCTTACTACCTGTGTTAACTTGAGTAATTAATTCCCTGAGCCTCAATTTTCTCATCTGTGAAGTGAAAACAATTGCTTCATAGGGCTATTTTAAATTGAGATTGTGCTTATACAATGGCAAGTATAGTGCCTGACTGCTATAGACTGAATGTTTGTATCACCCCCCAAATTCATATGTTAAAATCCTAACCCCCAATGTGATAGTATTTGGAAGTAAATCTTTTGGGGAGATGATTAGGTCATAAGGGTGTGGCCCTAATGAATGGGATTAGTGCCTTTATTTAAAAAAAAATAAATAAAAGATCCCAGGGATATCTCTCACCCCTTCTGCCATGTGAGGATACAAGAAGAAGATAATTGTCTATGAAGGAAATGAACCCTCACCAAACATAGAAATCTGACATTGCCTAGATCTTGGACTTCCCAACCTCCAGAACTGTGAGAATGCTTGTTGTTTAAGTCACTCTGTCTGTGGTACTTTTGCTATAGCAGTTCAAATGGACAAAGATACTGGCTCATAATGGATGCTCAACTGTGATCCATGGATGTCTCACCAGTGATAGGCAGAGTAGGCTTAGTTTCTATGAGGAGAATGGACAAAAATTGTGTTGTGAGCACTGCTGGAAATATTTCCTTTCTATGAGGTGGTTGAGCCCTGGATTTTACCAGAACTATTGCTAGGATGTGGCACCAAATTTTCACTTTTACGTAGCATGTGGAAGATTTTTTTTTTTTTTTTTTTTTTAGGAATAGCTTTAGAGGTCTAAGGTTTAATAGTAAGTCAATGAGAAAATCTTTAGGTCTTACATATACACAAGTCAGAATTATAGTGGAATAACATCCCATCTAGCTGCCCATTTCACTGATTATATGAAGATGTCACTAAAATTAACTCATTCACTAAGATTAACCAGCCTCTGCTAGTCACTGGAGGAGAAGAATCGTATTAGACACTGACCTAAGGAGCCCACTATCTAGGTGGAGAGAAAAGAATACAATAGTCTCATATTAAGTACCTAGAAGTGTCTATACATGCCCTCCATAGTTTTGTCTCCCCAGAACACAACTTTCCTGCTTCTGGGAAACATTTTTCTACTCTAAACTATGTGCATCCAAAAGGAGAAACTGTTATTACAGATTTTACCTTTGTGCCAATTAGATTTGTTGCATAACAAAACATCTCAAAAAACTTAGTGGCTTTGAGCAATAGCCATTGAGGTTTTCATGACTTTGTGGCTTGGCATTTTGGTCTAGGCTCATCAGATGGTTTCTCTGGTCTCCCTCAATTTCCCCATTTGTAAAGTGAGAATAATAATTACTTTGTAGGGTTATCTTAAATTAAGTGAGATTTTTTTTAATACAATAACAAGTATAGTGCCTGATGGTACGGTACTGATGGCGGTACTAATGGATTACTAGGCAGCTCTGCTTCTTGTGGTTGTCTGGTTGTCAGTTGGGTAATAGGAATGACTGGGCCACATGTCTCTCACAGTTATGCAGCCTAACCCAGACTTGTTCACGTGGCAGTGGCAGATCTCAGAGAAAAATGGAAATGTGTGTGCCTCTTGAGACCTGGGCCAAGAACTGACAAAGCATCACTTCTGCTGCATTCTGGTAACACCAAAGCAAGGCTCAGGTTCAGCCAAGATTCAATGGATGGGGAAATAAACTCCACTGCTTGATGGAAGGAGCTACAAAGTCCCAAGGAGGAATGAAAGATCATGGCCACTTTTGCAATCAACCATAGTGCCCCTGGCCAAACTGGAGCCATATGCCCGTACTGGGCTCAGCATAGTACCTTCCTCCCCCACTCTCAGCCTCATTTTCTTGATTTAGAAGTGGACATCCAATAACTGCTGTGTTAATCAGATATCCTACCCATGTCTTTTCCCTTAGGGGCCAGAGAGCCCAAGTATCAGTTTGTCCCTTGTGGGAAAAATATGAAACTAGAGCTATCAGCCATGTGTTTACCTGCCCCTGGAATCCACTTTTGAATTAGAAGAATCTGTCATCAGCTGGAGAGAAGAAAGTCAACACTTATAAAGAAGCAGAGAATAAAAACAAAGAGAGTTCTGAGGATGAGCAATCTCCTGATTGGATTCCTTGAGACCCAGAGGCCCTCTTCCTTTTCCATAATTACCAAACCTTCTAATAAGTTACCTTTCTGAGCCAAGCTAGATTCTGCCATGTATAACCAAGAATGTTCTGCCAATATGAGGCATGGTATCTCAGAGGAGGTAAAAACCATGTCCAACCAAGGGAAGACAAGGATAATCATGTGGAAAAGGAGGAGAGTGAACCAGGGAGGTAAAGAATTTGGAAAGATGCAGGTTTCAGGAAGAGTTTCAAGACAAGAAAGAACAAGAGCAAATAGACATAAAGTAACAATAATAATGTCTAAAGCACATGAACTACTTTTCTGAAGCGTGGGTTTTAGAGGATGAAGAGAAAAGAACAAGACTGGAAAAGCAGTTAAACCAGATTTTGGAGGGGCTTTCCTGGTAGCTCAGAGGTTAAAGCATCTGCCTCCGATGCGGGAGACCCAGGTTCGATCCCTGGGTCGGGAAGATCTCCTGGAGAAGGAAATGGTAACCCACTCCAGTATTCTTGCCTAGAGAATCCCATGGACAGAGAAGCCTGGTAGGCTACAGTCCATGGGGTCGCAAAGAGTCAGACACAACTGAGCAACTTCCCTTCACTTAAAGCTATCATAAGAAATTTGAGATACTGAACAGGGAATGTCATTGTCAAGAAGAGTTTGGGGAAGATCAGTCTGGTGACACCTGGTATGATGGATTTGAAGGACAAAAGTCTGAGACAAAGAAGCCTTGAACTAAGACTAGAGGAAGGGGTGAGGAAGGAACAGAACAAGGGAGAAGTAAGAGGGAAAGAAAAGAAAAGGCCAGGACTTGGAAACAGATGGAACAATTGACCATGGAAGATGAGATAAACAGCATCTCACCAAGGGCCAGAAAGCCAAGCATTTAATTAGAGACAGAGGATGTTTATGATGGCAGGAGAATTTATGGGAGACATTCAATAGGAGCTTGGGAAAGAAACTGGGATCAGAGATACATGTTTGGGAGTTATCTGTCAGTCCGTTACCAAATAGCAGTGGAGGACCTTCTGTGTATTCCACTGTGAAGGGTGCCAGGAACCCCAATGTACATAAATGTCTCACAGACTTGAATTCTGATGAAGACCGTGGGAGCCTCGGGAGCACAACTGGTCTATGAGGAAGGTGTCTCTTCTATCCTCACAAGCATGGCATGACACATGGGGAGCGGTTTTATTTCTACATAAATGACTGAGAAAGAAGGAGTTAAGACATAACTAGTCTTCAAGTAGCCAGCCCCCTGCCCACAAACCGAGGTCATTCCCACTGGTTAATGCCTTCTCTTTTACCTACATCTCCCTTTCCTTTTGCTTCTAACTTGCAGTTAATTTGTGGCTGCTGTTTTATATAATCAGAGAAAATTCAACATTTGTATTAGTCAACCCAGGAGCCATATTCAAATCACTATCAGAAGACAGTTACAAAACTCTTTAACACTTCCAACCAGACCAGTGGTAGCAGCGTGAAGGAAATCCTTTGGCAGAAGGGAAGAACATGATTCACTAAGATTTAGAACCCAGTACTGCCTCTTAACAAGATTTATGCCAGCACTCCCCAGCCGGGAATGGAGACGATCCCTGGAGCAACTGGACACCAACTGGGAGTCATCGGCCTGGGAGAGGCTGGGAGGAAGGTGGGGGTACCACAGCCACAGGGGCCAGGCAGAAATGAAATTCTTGGCTTTAATGTCTTTTGCCTGCCTATTTTCATCTTTATAGAACAATCCCCTCCCTGTCCTTCCCAATTCCCCATTTTCTTTTCTTTTTTCCTTTCTTTAAATGCAGTCTAATCCTGAGTATGAACTGATGTAGTTTGTGTGTTAGGGGGGAAAAATATCTCTCTCTTTTTCTGCCTTTTTTTTTTCCTTCTTCTTCCCCTGGCCCAGTTCATTATTTTTCTTTCTTGTCACTCAGTGTGATAGGTTGAACAGAAGTGCACAGATGAGCACTGAAAACGGTGTCACAAGGCCTTAATCTAGTCTTTAATGCCTGACTTCAGAGATGTCATTTATCTTCTAACTGCAGCAGGCATCCACCAACTTTATCTCTAATAATATATTGATGGATTAAAAGGGTCGGGCAGGAGACCGGGCTGGAAAAATTGCTTATTGACATCAAAATACAGTGCCCTCAACCTGATAAACATGGAGGGCTCGTGTATCTCCCAGAATAGTTGGCGTAGCTATAATTTTTTTTCTAACATGTTTCCCCCAGGTTCATGGGGTGGTCCAGTAAAATAAACAAATACTAACATTATTTCTATGCTGACATGGCCAGGGAACACACGAGATATTTTAGGAACACATTTTTAATGTCAGATTTATAAATAGACCTTCCTTATTTATGACCTGTTATAGCATATACTATGACAACTCGAAACAGGCACCTATAGTCTTGGCAGTATTCAAATATTCTCCGTGCAGTTTGCTGGAGCCAAAGCTCCCGTTAGCACCTGATTATGCTTTTGGACGGCTGGGAACGCAAGGCTATTTCAGCACAGAGATGAGACCAGTAATCTCAGAATGTAAATGAAGAGAGCCTTTGGAAAGGTTTCCTTTGTTTATTGTTCTCTTCATTTCATTGTTTGGTTGGCAGCAGCATGTTTCAAATCATGGTCCCCTTTCCTTGCATGGGCTGTGTCTACACAAGTCAGTTTTAGATAACCACAAAATAATTGTAGCCTTCAAACTCCTACTTGGTGGGTAGTTCCTAAATTGGCTCTTTCCAAAATTATCTGTTGTTGAACTGAATTCTGTCTATTTTTTTTTTTACCTTGGTGACTAGTTTGCATGTGAAGATACTCTCCTGGAGAATTATCAATTTTTAATTTCATAATCTGCAATATTGTTGACTTTCACCTGATTTTCAAATGAAATGGACTTCTTCAGCTCAACTTCCTTTGTTTGGAAAACAAGCTCTAAAAATACCTTCCCAGCCTTATGGCAAGAGGAGGGAGGTGAACTTATTTTAGTATTTTTTTTATTAGTTAATATTATTTCTTCTGAGTATGAATAAAGGCAGTCTGGCAGAGTTGTTTGTATAGGGATTCGCAGAAATGACACATTATTCCTGCATTTTGTAAATTTCATAGGAAATATCTTTGTGTTGGACTCTTGCTAGTGACAAGAGCACTGTATTCAGTACTGTCTGAGCCAGGATCCTGGACATCAGTGTCCAGAACCTAGAGGTACCTACAGAGGGAATTCTCCAGAGTCAGCTCCTGAATGTCCATGAAGACCTGCAGCCAAGCTAGCCGCTGTCTACTTGGTACAGCTGTCCAAGGTCCTGAGACTCTTTTACAGCAGATTCCACACCTATAAAAAGAAGACAATAATTGTATGTATTTCATGGAGCAGTTGTGAGCATTCAGTGTGTTCATATATATAAAGTGGTCACAGTAACGTCTAATACATGGTGAATGTATTAGAGGTTAGTAAATCTAATCTCTATTATCATCATCTTTAAAATTATTGGGTTTACAATGACGTCTAATTCCAAAGGAAGCATGATTTGAGATATAGCCATAAAGGGAGGGTGTCCACCAAAAGAAAATGTGATGGAGTACAAAGCAAAGGAAACTTCTGAGGCCAAAGAGGATGCCAAAATGAAACACAAAGGCTGGCAAAAATTCTAAGAGTGTTCAGCTATACGGTGGCAAAGCTCCAAACAACCTATGAGAAGAGAAGAAGATAAGTGCTAATATACAATGTAATTTTCAAAAGCAGACATTTGACCCCTTCTTATAAGATTTCCTAGCCAAACTGGGGAATATATGGGAATATAAGAAGTGTTGCATAAAACCCTGCTATTGAAATGAGGTTTTAAAGACCCTCATTTGACAGATTCTAGAACATATTGAGAAAAAAAAAATTGAATTTGTAAAGTAGAGTGGAGCCCATCCCAGAATGACCTGTCAATCCTCCTTGAATGCTTTGGAATAGACCCTGTATCCAAGAAACATCCTCTGTGTTGAGAGTGCTGCAATTAGCACAGTCAGGTTGGCTACATGGACAGAATTCAAAATGCAGGATATAAAAGCTAAGAATCCAAAACTAATCACTTAAAGACTCTTCTACACAGAAACATTCAAAGGAAGATTAAGGATCAATGTGATTGAAGTACAAAAGCTGAACTGGGAGTAAAAATAATAATAGATGCAATATACAGGGCACTGACCATACACCAGGATTGAGTCCACGTCTGTCTTACTTAAAAGCTGTGCTCTAAATTTCCAACATTTCCATTCTAAACCATGTTCAGGCTTCAACAGCAGGAAGTGAGGGGAAGACAGTAGGGTTCCCAAGATTCTGAGCTAGAAAGTTTTATCAGCAAAGGAACTCAAAGTCCACGTGCCTACTATTTAGCCTTTTGTGTATAGCTCCACCCAAGAAGACAACTCTGGGCAGAGGGCCCCCCAACCTTAATCTAGCTAGAGATTTTCTCTTTCCTCCTCAGTTTCAAGTGCTCAGTGGATAAAGAAATCAATTCTTAGAGCTGTCATCAAACGGAGTCAGCTTAGGGTAAGACAATAAATAGAGGGCCCAAGACCTAGAAACCCTGTTAAAATGTGAAAGAGTCCATCCACACCCATGACTTACTGTTTTAACAGAAGACGGCTTTTTTGTGATTCTGTTGTTCTTTTTTTATTTTTTTTATTCTTTAATTGGAGGGAAATTGCTTTACAATGTTGTGTTGGTTTCTGCCATACAACAATGCAATTCAGCCATGCCGTTACGTATGTCACCTCCCTCCTGAGCCTCCCTCCCCTCCCCAACCCCACCCTTCTAAGTCATCACAGAGTGCCAACTTGGGCTCCCTGTGTTGTGTAGCAACTTCTCACCAGCTATCTGTTTTACACATGGTAGTGTATGTATGTTGATGTGACTTTCTCCATTCTTCTCACTCTCTCCTTCTCCCACTGTGTCCACAAGTCTGTTCTCTGTATCTGTGTCTTGCATTCCTTCTCTGCAAATAGGTTCATCATTATCATTTTTCTAGATTCCATATATGTGTATTAATATATAGTATTTGCTTTTCTCTTTCTTACTTACTTCACTCTGTATAACAGGCTCTAGGTTCATCCACCTCACTAGAACTGGCTCATATTCATTATTTGTTATGGCTGAGTTGTATTCCATTGTGTATACATACCATATCTTCTTTATCCATTTATCTGTCGATGGACATCTGTAGGTTGCTTCCATGTCCTGGCTATTATAAATAGTGCTGCTATGAACATTGGGGTACATGTGTCTTTTTCAGTTATGATTTTCTCAGGGTATATGCCTAGTAGTGGGATTGTGTCATAAGGTAGTTTTATTCCTAGTTTTTTAAGGAATCTCCATATTGACTATATCAGTTTACATTCCCACCAACAGTGCAAAAGAGTTCCCTTTTCTCTACATTCTCTCTAGCATTTATTGTTTGTAGATCTTTTTGACAATTGCCATTCTGACCTGTGTATGGTGATATTTCATTGTAGTTTTGACTTATACTTCTCTAATAATAAGTGATATTGAACATATTTCCATGTGTTTATTGACCATCTGTTTATCTTCTCTGGAGAAATGTCTGTTTAGGTTTAGATGCCATTTTCAATATTTATAAAATTCTGCAATTACACATTTGTCCAATAATTTAACTTGCATAACTTGCTCTCCAGTTGGAGAAAATAAAACAGAAAGCAAAGAGAAGAGAAGTAAAACTCCAAGCTCATTCCCAAGTGGGTTTTGTAGTCATGATCCAAAATAAGTCACTATGTGAGTTGATAGGCCAAGTGTCAGTGTTTTTGTGCATCAATTTTCTTGTTGATAGGGATTATTACAAGGAAACTAAAGCTCAGAAAGGATGAGTACCTTCCCCACGGTCATAAAACAAGTAAATACTCAAACCCAAGTTTCTCTGTCAAGTACATTTTTAACTACTACTTGTGCAGCATGGTATTGCAATGGCTGGTGATGTATATCTGTTCTTTGAGAGGTAATAAAACCACAGGAGGGGAGATCATCATATCATCTTGCCTAACAAGCTCTGTTTATAGAAAGAAGTACAAAGAATATGGTTTGGTTTAGTCACTAAGTCATGTCTGACTTGCCACCCCATGGACGGTAGCCTACCAGGCTCCTCTGTCCATGGGATTTTCCAGGCAAGAATACTGGAGTGGGTTGCCATTTCCTTCTCCAGGGGATCTTCCTGACCCAGGGATAGAACCTGGGTCTCTGAATTGCAGGCAGATTCTTTATCCTCTGTGCCACCAGGGACACCCACAAAGGATATGCGGATAGCATCAAACTTCAAGGGGATCTCTTTGGCTTTGCCCATAACCTCTTTTATTAACAAAACAGTTTTTATTATTTATTTCTTGAATATAGAATATTTATTTCCTTTAAATTCATGTATACTAACTGTGGGTCCCTGATGATGCTAAAATTTTATTTTAATATTCCCATCATCATTTTCAGATGCTTCCAAGGACTGAGCTCTCCCTGTAACCAGAGGTACCACTTTCTTTTGCGGGCTCAGCAGTGTCACTGATGATAGCTCAATTATCAGAGAGTATAAATCACTCTGGAAAAATCGATCTCTTCCTACCTGATTGCACAAGTGGCCCCTTCATTGGAGCGCAAAGCGCATGTGAGGGCTGGTCATGAGGAGCATTAAGACAGACTATGGCTGCAGCTGCAAGGGAGGGCTTAGTCTGTGCAGAAAGAGAGGGTGGTGACAGGGCACCTGGATACAGGAAAGGAGGCCAGCCACAAATGCTGGCTGGACTCAGGCAGGTTTGCGGTTAGTGTGAAGGATAAAGTTCTGCATCAAACACCAGCTGTATGTCAAAATGCAGCCTAAGGAGGCTAAAAGGTCAGTGTTGAAATTAGAGCAAAGAAGATGAGTAAAATGCAGTGAAGTCCAGCACAGCAATAAATGTATTCACCCACAGGGAAAAAAACTAAACAACAAGGGTTCTACTCAAAAGCAGAAACATTAAAACTAATGATTAAAGGGGGAAAAAGGATTCTAGAGGGACTTCCCTGGTGATTCAGTGATTGAGAACCCACCTTCCAATGCAGGGGTTGCAGATTTCATCCCTGGTGGGTGAACTAGGGTCCCACATGCTGCAGGGCCACTAAGCCTGCAGATCACAATTACTGAGCCCACGTGCTGCAACTACTGAGACTGCACACTCTAGAACCTGGGCGCCACAGCTAGAAAGAAACCCACATGCCCCAAGGAAAGATCCCACATGCCTCAACTAAGACCTGATGCAACTAAATGAATAAATACTTTTTAAAAAAAAATTATTCTCGAGAAAGGCAAAGCACAGCTAGACACCCTTGTGATCTCCCCAGAACACCCTCTGGGTCTCCTCATCCCCCTCAGAGAGCCACTGGTGGTGACTCAACATCTATTCTACCACCTCTTGTCCCTGCCATCTCCTCACTCAGTGGCCTTCCCTCTCTCTTAGGTAGCATCTGGAAAAATATTCGGTCAAGACTACCTTTTACAGTGTCTATTTGACCCAAGTGAATACGATCCACCAAAGAACAGAAAGGGCTCCTGGCTCCTGCCTAGAGGCCACATGCTTCTCCACACTGCCATCCTTCCCAGTTTCTCTTTACCTGATGCCCCAAGGCACAGAAGCACATCAGCAAGTCTACTATCCACCTGCGGAACAAGATGCCAATGTTACTTGGTGCCTCACCTGGTTTTGAAGGACAGGGAAGACTGCTGACTACCAGACAACTGATGACTTCTGGTTGTGATTTCCTTCTCTCTTTCATATTCTGATTATATAGTTAAGCTCCTGGGTATTTCAGGAGATAGCAGAGTCAATTGATTATTAATAAACCTCGACTGCTGGGGGGCCCTCTTTAGAGTGTGAAAAACTTGATAGTTTCTTCTCCTCAGTTTTTAATCTCTTAGTGACCATTTCAGGGCAAGCACAAGTCCCAGTGAGAATCCTATTATGAACACAAGTACTCTTCACTATAAGCAACATAGTAAGGACATGAATGCAACTCACACAAAAAATTACAATTACTAAAACTGCTAAACTGAGAGACCATAAGAATTTTTTTAATATGCAAGAGAAATCAAGAAACAGAGACTGTATAATGAGAAAGCATAAATTCAACTAATAGGAGCACAAGAAGGATAAGGCGGTAGGGTGAAGGAATGGAGAAGAGGTAATAACAGGAAAAAAAAAATGGCTAAGAAGTTTTTTCGGGATCGTCAAAAAATAAGACTCTTCTGATTACAGAACTGAAATGAAAACCAAGCAGGGTAAATAAAAATATGTCCACACCAGGCATACCTTAGTGAAAGTGTAAGAAATCTGAAACTAAAAGAATCTCTTAAGGCAACCAGAAGGAAAGGGTAGAATACCTATAAAGGAATAGCTATAGATCTTAACAGCAAACTGCTCACCAGCAGCAACACAAGCCAATAAAGTACTGTCTTCAATGTGCTGAGAGAATACAAGCAACAATTTAACATTCTTAGCAAAACTAGCATATAAAGTGAAGGCAAAAAACATGTTTTTAAAAAATTAAATGTGAAAGAATTAACTGGTCCTAGATCCTGGCAGATGGTGACTGCAGCCATGAAATTAAAAGACACTTACTCCTTGGAAGAAAAGTTATGACCAACCTAGATAGCATATTCAAAAGCAGAGACATTACTTTGCCGACTAATGTCCATCTAGTCAAGGCTATGGTTTTTCCAGTGGTCATGTATGGATGTAAGAGTTGGACTGCGAAGAAGGCTGAGCACTGAAGAATTGATGCGTTTGAACTGTGGTGTTGGAGAACACTCTTGAGAGTCCCTTGGCTTGCAAGGAGATCCAACCAGTCCATTCTGAAGGAGATCAGCCCTGGGATTTCTTTGGAAGGAATGATGCTAAAGCTGAAACTCCAGTACTTTGGCCACCTCATGCGAAGAGTTGACTCATTGGAGAAGACTCTGATGCTGGGAGGGATTGGGGGCAGGAGGAGAAGGGGACGACAGAGGATGAGATGGCTGGATGGCACCACTGACTCAGTGGACGTGAGTCTGAGTGAACTCCGGGAGTTGGTGATGGACAGGGAGGCCTGGCGTGCTGCGATTCATGGGGTCGCAGAGTCGGACATGACTGACCGACTGAACTGAACTGAACTGAACTGAACTGAGATCCTGGCTAACAGCAATAGTAAAAGATATTCTTAAATAAAGCTACACTCACAAAAAACAAAGGATACATGTACAAGGCCACCTTGACAAAAGTAATAAAAAGATGCAAGATTCCTAACTGTGACATTATTTGGAAGAGTAAAACACTGGAAAAAATCCAAATACCTAGCAACAGAAATGACTGAATAAACTATGGTACCTCCATACAGTGGAGTTCTATGCATTCATAAAAGGGAGTGGGGAATATCTTACTGCACACTATTGAGTAATCTCCAAGACATATTATTATGTGGAAAAAAAGTAAAAAGAGGAAACATTTATAGTGGCTTCTTTTTATCTCGGAGGAGGGATATAGACATATATTTGCTGATATTAAAAATCATAAATCTTTTAAAGAATGGCAACCTATAGAAGAGGGAAGAGTGTTCGTAAGGGGATAAATATAGAAGCTGGACTCCTTTGACTATAACTTGCTTTGTAGATTTAATCCTGTAATCATGTAAATATTTTACATAATTATAAGATAGCATTAAAGAAAGAAATAAAGCAATTCCCAAGAATCAAAATTTCCTGAAAAAAAGAAAAAAAAAGTCCTGGCATAACAACTCAAAGGAGTTATTCCAAATAATTTTACATCATAACTTGACTATATATGCCTTAAGGGATATAACCTAAGAACAACAGTAACACAAGCAAAAAAACATAGGAAAAAATACTAGGAAAAACCATTAAAAATGGTTTTTAATAAAGAAATTGTTGTAATGCCAGTAATGCTAATATTGCTAATATGAGATAGTTGTATTATGGAATAAATAAAATGAATGTTTTTTACTAGTATTTCTCAAAACTGAGATGTTAAGCATTGTGTACAGGAAACACAAATGCAAGATGACTGGAGTAACAACCCTACAGGCCTGAAGATTCTGAATTTGACTAGGAGGGCTGCATATAAACTTAACAATGGAGTCTATCTTTAAGAGAAATATGTATAGAATAACTCCAACTTTGAAAAAGCTTCAAAATTATGATCAGCTCTGTAGCAATGAACACCACTAGCACCTAGATTATGGTTTCAAAAAGTCATTTCCCACTAAAAGGAATCACGTCTCCTCAGAGAAATGGTTGATTCCAGGTCTGGAGCAGGAAATGGACAAGATGAGTTTAAAACATTTTGTCAAGACAGACAGCAAGGAAACTATCAAAATTTATCAGGACTATGGTAAAGGATCTCCAGAGCCAAACTTAAGAGACTACCACAGTCCAAAATTGGATCAATAACTCTGACTCGCTGTATCAATTGCTTATTCATATTTCATTTATATTTATAATAAAACAAAAATTCTTATGGAGGATGTTAGGAAGGCAACTGGTTATATTAAAAACTGTAAATAAACTTTTCTTTAAAGCAGATGTTTAACCTAATTTGCTAAATAACCCATGCCTCAAGGTAAGACAATATTTGAAGGGAAGTTTCTTTTCATAGACATTCTAGCTTAAAAAGAAGAAGAAATGGCAGAATTAAACTGTGACAGTTGTGTAACTCCTCATGCATTGATGTATTTGTAGCATGTGATTATCAAAGCCATGAACCAGAAGTTATGATGAAAGAATATACCACCACCTACAAAGTAGACTTGTGAAAAATAAATAAATAATAAAATTTTTAAAGGAAAATGAATTTCAATAACAGGAAAATCAAAAGTTAGAGGATGGGAATCTCTGTGGGACAAATGACTTCTTTTTTAACATATTATAAAATAAAAATATATCTTTGTTCTATCCTAAATAAAAACAACAATTTTTAAAATTTGGGGAGGTAGAAAAACAAGCATGGCTGCACTTCTACATTTTTTGGTGCTTCTTTGTGTTTTCATTCCATGTTGTGTGCTCAGAGGTTGAGAATTAAAGTGAAGGAAAATAGCAACTATTTCCATGAGCTAATGGTATTTCACTTGTGATGGTGAGACAGACATTCATTTATCCAACATTTATTGTGTGGGTTAGTCACTTGGTGTGTCTAACTCTTTTATGACCCCATAGACTACAGCCAGGCTTCTCTGTCCATGGGGTTTCCCAGGCAAGAAAACAAGTTGGTAGCCATTTCCTTCTCCAGGGGATCTTCCTGACCCAGGGATCAAATCCAGGTCTCCCACATTGTGTGGAGATTCTTTACCCTCTGAGCCACTAGGGAAGCCCCTGCATGTTATGCCTCAAGTGTCAGGCTCACTGATATGGTGATACAGAGATAAGAGTCAGTCTTGCCCTCCAGGAGCTCATAGTCTTGGATGCAGGGGACAGGAAAGATGGGCAAGGACCCCACAAGCACAGCACAGCTTGGATTCCTACAATGCAGACCACTGGAGGTGCAATAGCTGATTTTTGGCAACACAAAGATGATTACTTTTTATTTTAAATATCCATTAACACCCTCAACAATTTATGTATGCATTTATTTTAATATGTGAGAAAATATATAACAAGCATATTTGAACCATAAGTCCATGGATAATACTCTGTGTGATAAAGCTAAAGAAAGTGTTTGAATTTCAAACAAAAGTGAGTGATTTAAAGAAAAATATTAGTGGAAGTGTTAGGCAGATAGGGCAAAAAAAACTGTGATGTTCTTTCTAGACATGTTTTGGTAGATAAATGATCCAGAAATATGGGCAATTTGGGGAAATGGCTGAAAGGGAACACTTCAGAGGCTAAAATAGCCAAAATAATCACTACATTATATTCTTCTCTATTAATCTAGTACATATTCTTTCCTGTGAGAAAAATAATTATTTCATATTTTTATTACTTTTATCAATTAGTCACTGGCAACTTAAAACTTAGTCACCACCTAAAAGGCAAGAGTTATGTTTTATTCAGTGGGAATTTTTTAGACTTCAAGCTGGGAGACAGTGTCTCAAGTAACCCTGAGAGAAGTGCTCCCAGGAGGGATGGGGAGGAGTCATGTTATATAGAAGTTTGCAACAAATGGCAAGTAGTCCGAACAACAAAAGATTAGTGCTAATTAAAGAAAACCAGATATCTCAAGTTAAGGAATTTAGCACTTTTCTATATGTGGGAAGATGCAAGAGTCCAGACTCACTGAAATCAAGCCTTTCATATGCATTTCACCTATTTGGGGCCAGTATCCTGTGTTTTTCACATTTCCCCCTCCAGCCGCCCCTCCCCCACAAACCCCACCTCCCAGCTCCTCAGTGCTCACTGTAGGGAGTGGCTGAAGCCTTCTGGCTTCCAGATAGCAGATACTGTTTTCCTTCCTGGGCATCCTCCTGGCTCAAAAATTCACATATGGAGCGCCAGAATGGCTGATGACTGTGGCATTCTTGCTTATTGATATGGTAGGAAATACTCCATTTCTCATCACATAACATCAAAAACTTTATCAAGAAAGACAATTGGAGGGAACTCCCTGGTGGCTTAATGGTAGAATAATCTGCTTACCAATGCAAGAGGTGGGTGTTCAATCCCTGGGTCAGGGAGATCCCCTGGAGAAGGAAATGGCAACCCCCTCTAGTACCCTTGCCTGGGAAATCCTATGGACAGAGGAGCCTGGCGGGCTATGGTCTATGGAGGTGCAAAGAGTCAGACCCAACTTAGCAACTGAATAACCAGCGGTTAGGGCTCCATGCTTCCACTGCAGGGCAAGTGGGTTTGATCCCTGGTCAGGAAACTAAGATCCCACATGCCACAGCATAGCACAAAAAAAAAAAGGAAAGAAAGAAAGGCAACTGGAAATCACCAGCAGAGCCAAAGAGGACGTTAAGAATTATGGAAAGTAGTAGGGACAGGGGGCTTTCCCATCAGACTAAGGGTTTGTATTTCCTCTAACAAATGCACCGCATCTACTTTATAAAGTGTCTACTTATAAGGTTGGGGAATTATAATTTGTATACATTATAAGTATCTACCTTATAACTTGGGGGGATTAGATGAGTTAATACCTGTGAAGCACTTCGAAAATACCTGGAACATAATATGTACTCAAAATAGGTGTTTGTGTGTTTGTTTTTTTTTTTAACACAGAAAACGTCCAAACAACTAGTTCAAGATGTAAATAAAGGAATATTTCTGTATTCTCAACAAGTGGCTCAGCTGTGGGAGATTTGCCCCCAGGGGACATTTGGCAACATCTGTTGGTATTTTCACTGTTACGCCTGAGGGGAGTGGTGCTGTTGTCATCTCTGGGAAAAAGCCCAGGGATGGCAGTAAACATCCTACAACACACAGGACAGCCTCCCATAACAATTATCCAGCCCTAAATGTCAGAGGTATTGAAGTTGAGAAATCCTATTCTATGCCCACTCACCTTAGGGAAACACATTCTGCAAGAATAGGTAAATGCCTTTTCATGTCAGTTTTACATTAATTGTTTTAATCATTTTCAGTCACTGGACATACAAATCAAGTATTCTAACAGATCCATTTTACATAAACACTGGAACATCATATAGTAAATATCTCATCCATATTGACATTTTCTGGCTGTACCCCATAGCTTATGGGATCTTAGTTTCCTGACCAGGGATTGAACCTGGACCCTCAGCACTGAAAGTATGGATTCCTAACCACTAGACTGCCAAGGAATTCCATAGCATATTTTATTTTGGTGCTTTCCAGGTGGCTCAGTGGGTAAAGAACCTGTCTGCAATACAGGAGATGCAGGAGACACAGGTTTGATCCCAGGGTTGGGATGATCCCCCAGAGGAGGGCATGGCAAACCACTTTAGTATTCTTGACTGAAGAATCCCATGAACAGAGGAGACTGGTGGGCTTACAGTCTATAGGGCTGCAAAGAGTCAGACACAACTGAAGAGACTCAGCACACACCTGTTTTATTCTTAGAGACAAAATTAAAATGTGGTATAGAAGAGTGGTTAAGGAGATAACATCCACTCAGTTTCTGCTTTATTGACTATGCCAAAGCCTTTGACTGTGTGGATCACAAGAAACTGTGGAAAATTCTGAGAGATGGGAATACCAGATCACCTGTCCTGCCTCTTGAGAAATCTGTATGCAGGCCAGGAAGCAACAGATAGAACTGGACATGGAACAACAGACTGGTTCCAAATAGGAAAAGGAGTACATCAAGGCTGTATATTGTCACCCTGCTTATTTAACTTCTATGCAGAGTACATCATGAGAAACGCTGGGCTGGAAGAAACGCAAGCTGGAATCAAGACTGCTGGGAGAAATATCAATCACCTCAGATATGCAGATGACACCACCCTTATGGCAGAAAGTGAAGTGGAACTAAAAAGTCTCTTGATGAAAGGGAAAGAAGAGAGTGAAAAAGTTGGCTTAAAGCTCAACATTCAGAAAACGATCATGGCATCTGGTCCTATCATTCCATGGGAAATAGATGGGGAAACAGT
>SJYQ01002674.1:208003-218625 GCA_006410935.1 Redunca redunca
ATTCATGGGGTCGCAAAGAGTCGGACACGACTGAGCAACTGAACTGAACTGACTGAAGAATCCCATGAACAGAGGAGACTGGTGGGCTACAGTCTATAGGGTTGCAAAGAGTCAGACACAACTGAAGAGACTCAGCACACACCTGTTTTATTTTTAGAGACAAAATTAAAATGTGGTATAGAAAAGTGGTTAAGGAGATAACATCCACTCAGTTTGAATTCAGTTTAAACACAATGTATCCCAGCCCTGCTCTTACTAACTGTAAGTGCATGTTCTGTGTTTTTTTACCACAATTAAAAAAGAAATAGTTTGCACTGCCTTCATAGAAAGCACCATAGTAGTGTGTAATAATGAAGAAAACTGTATAATGGTATATGAGAAAACAGCAAATTCTTGCCAAATAAAAATATATCAGTAGTTACATAAAGTCCTGCTATGGACTGAATTGTGTCCTCCCCAAACCCTAGTTCATATATTAAAGCCCTAACCCTCAATGTGACTGTATTTGGAGATAGGGTTTGAGAGAAGGTGATAAAGGATAAATGAGGTTATAAGGGTGAGATACTAATCCCATAGGAGTGGTGCCCTTATAAGAAGAGAAGGAGACACCAGAACCCTCTCTCTTGCCATGTGAGGACATAGCAAGAAGATGGCCATCTGTGAGCCAGGAAGAGAGTCCTTCCTAGGAACCAAATTGGCCAGCACATTGATCTCAAACTCCCAGACTCCAACACTGTGAAAAATAAATTTATGTTGTTTAAGTCACCCAGTCTGTAGCATTTTGGTATAGCAGCCCACGCAGACAAAGACAATTACTATTAAATGTAGTTTATGACAGAGAAACTTGAAAAGAAAATTTGGATGACACTTTGATGCGGCTAGAAAGAGGATGGTGAGATTTTGAGGGGAAAAGAATGAATAAAAAAGAAATTGGAGAGAGAAACCAAGATAGGGAATATATCAGAGATGAAGGACAGATAAGAAACACTGAAGGAAAAATATTAAATTGAAAAGAAAAAGTCAGATAAGAAAAATGTTGTACAGAAAGATGGGAAAATAAAATAAAATAAGGTCTTGAGAAAAATAACTCTTACCCCTGTCAAGATGCTATATAGCATGAAAAATTTAGAGGGTAGGAAAAACTCTGAAAAAGTTACCACAGTTGTAAAGGAAGACCAAAGTGGGAAAGCAGTCAGTATAGAGGGATAAAGGAGAAAGACAAATGCTGTAGTGATTGGAGAAGCCACAAGTTTTAATTATTGGAAATGTTTCCATTGTGGCTGGAAATTTTCCAAATATATATATAAGATCACGTATGATCCTCTGGGAGCGTCTTTACCTTTATTTCATTTTGTGTTTATTGATTATTACCATATCTTCATAGATAAATTGAAAATCCACCATCTGGACAAAGCCTGATTGAACAGTGATGCATTTACCAGTAATTAAACCTTGTATCCTTCTTTCAAATCCCTTTACAGTGAGGTTGAAACACACACACACACATATACACACAGCTGCTTATGAACAGAATAACCAAATTGTGTCTAGACAAAGAAATCGAAGCAGTGCATTAAAGCAATTTTCTTGAAATTGAGAGAACTATTTCACTTCTAGTATCACTATGGCTATGTACAAAACCAAAAAGAAACAATAAGAGCAAAGCCAGAAGACTTCATTTTCATGTGTAAAAGAGATAGATTCAATCTGCAGCCTCCAAAATGAGTCTAAAGTGAAAGTGTTAATCGTTCAGTCGTGTCTGACTCTTTGTGACCCCATGGACTGCAGCCTGCCAGGCTCCTCTGTCTATGGAATTCTCTAGGCAAGAATACTGGAGTGGGTTGTAGGTTGCCATTCCTTTCTCCAGGAGATCTTCCCAACCCAGGGATCAAACCTGGGTCTCCTGCATTGCAGCCAGGTTCTTTACCATCTGAGCCACCAGGGAAGCCCTAAAATATGTCTAAGGGTTGCCCCATAGTGTCATAGAAACAAGAGAAGTGTGAAGAGTAGCAGAAAGGTCCAGGGGCAGCAGATCGCAGAAAATGGCACCAAAAGTACATTTCCTGGAAGAGAGGGCTTAGGCTGAAGTGCAGTATCTACATGCTTTGTTTGCAAGCAATCAGTACAGAAACAAAGGTGGGTAGAACAAGAGGGCAAAGTAGCCTCAATCCAATTTGTTTCAGTGACATATTACAAGTCACACAGACAAACCATATCTTCAGGAAGCAGCTTGTCTCTATGGCAGTAGAGAAAGAAGAGGCTCACATGTGTTGAAAAACCCAGAAATTGACTTTGGCCCTTCCTTACTCTCCACTTGCAAAACCCAGCTAGCCCAGGACAATCTAACTTTTTCAATGGTAGCAATAAAAAAAAAAAGGAAATTGATAAAGCATTCAGAGAAAGATAGTAAAAGAATAAATATGGAAAAGAAAAGCAAAACTTTGCAACACGTGATGAATGTTCATGAGGAAATTGTTCTCCAGGGCAGAAGAAAACTGAAAATTTCAGTTTATCCCCTACTCAGTTACAAACTCCTCTTCATGGATCACAGCCTTGTTGTGGCAAAGGGGCTTGTGTAACTCGCTGAAGTATGAGCCATGCATGCAGGGTTACCCAAGATGGATGGGTCACAGTGAAGAGTTCTGATAAAACGTGGTCCCCTAGAGGAGGAAATGGCAACCTACGCCAGAATTCTTGCCAAGAGAATCCCATGAACAGTATAAAAAGGCAAAAAGATATGACACGAGAATATGAGCCCTCCAGGTAAGAAGATATCCAATATGCTACAGGGAAAGAACAGAGGGAAATTACTGATAACTCCAAAAAGAATGAAGCAGCTGGGTCAAAGCAGAAACGATGCTCAGTTGTGTCTGTTGGTGAAAGTAAAGTTCAGTGCTGTAAAGAACAGTACTACATAGGAACCTGGAATGTTAGGTCCATGAATCAAGGTTAATTGGACATAACTAAGCAGGAGATGGCAAGAGTGAACATCGACATCATAGGAATCACTGAACTAAAATGGATGGGAATGGCTGAATTTATTTCAGATGACCATTATATTTACTCCTGTGGGCAAAAATCACTTAGAAAAAATGGAGTAGCCCTCAGAGTCAACAAAAGACTCTGAAATGCAATACTTGGGTGTAACTTCAAAAATGGAGGATGATCTTGGTTCATTTCCAAGGCAAACCATTCAACATCACAGTAATCCAAGACTGTGCCCCAACAATGCCAAAGAAGCTGGAGCTGACTGACTCTATGAAGACCTACAACACCTTCTAGAACTAACGGCCAAAAAAGATATCCTTTTCCTCAAAGAGGATTGGGATGCAAAACCAGGCAGTCAAGAGATACCCAGAATAACAGGCAAGTTTGGCCTTGGAGTACAAAATGGAACAGGGGGCTAATAGAATTTTGTCAAGAGAACATGTTGGTTATAGAAAATAGCCTTTTCCAACAACCCAAGATGACTACACATGGACATCAACAGATGGTCAATACCCAAATCAGATTGATTATGCTTTTTACAGCCAAAGATGGAGATGTTTCACACAATTAGCAAAAATAAAACCTGGAGCTGACTGAGGCTCAGATCATCAGCAACTTATTGCAAAATTCAGGCTTAAATTGAAGAAAGTAGGGAAAACCAGTAGGCCATATGGGTATGACCTAGAGCAAATCCCTTATGATTATACAGTGGAGGTGATGGATAGATACGAGGGATTAGATCTGGTGGAAAGAGTTCCTGAAGAGTTATGGATGGGGATTTATAATACTGTACAGGGACAAGTGACCAAAACCATCCCAAAGAAAAAGAAATGCAAGAAGGCAAAGCAGTTGTCTGAGGAGGCCTTACAATAGTTGAGGAAAGAAGAGGAAAAAAAAAAAGNGAAAAAAAAAAAAAAAAGGCAAGGGGAAAAGGAAGATATACTCAACTGAATGCAAAGTTCCAGAGAATACCAAGGAAAGATAAGAAGGTCTTCTTAAATGATCAATGAAAAGAAATAGAGGAAAACAATTGAATGGGAAAGACCAGTGACCTCTTAAAGAAAACTGGAGATGTCAAGGGAACATTTCATGCAATGATGGGCATGATAAAGGACAGAAATGGTAAAGGCCTAACAGAAGCAGAAGAGATTAAGAAGAAGTGGCAAGAATATGCAGAAGAACTAAACAAGAAAATGTTCTAATGACCTGGATAACCAGGATGGTGTGGTCACTCAGCCTAGAGCCAGACATCCTGGAGTGGGAAGTCAAGTGGGCTTAGGAAGCAATACTACAACAAAGCTAGTGGAAGTGACAGAATTTCGGCTGAGCTGTTTAAAGTTCTGGGCTTCCCTTATAGCTCAGTTGGTAAAGAATCTGCCTGCAATGCAGGAGACCCCAGTTCAATTCCTGGGTTGGGAAAATCCACTGGAGAAGGGATAGGCTACTCACTCCAGTATTCTTGGGCTTCCCTTGTGCCTCAGCTGTAGAGAATCCACCTGCAATGCAGAAGACCTGGATTCAATCCCTGGGTTAGGATGATCCCCTGGAGAAGGGAAAAGCTAACCACTCCAGTATTCTGGCCTAGAGAATTCCATGGACTCTATAGTCCAGAGGTCGCAAAGAGTCGGACCCAACTGAGTGACTTTCACTTTCATTTAAATTCTTAAAATGATGCTGTTAAAGTCTTGCACTCAAAACACCAGCAAATTTGGAAAAAAACAGTAGTGGCCACAGGACTGGAAAAGGTCAGTTTTTATCCCAATTCCACAAAAAGGTAATGCCAAAGAATGTTCACACTATGGCACAATTGCACCCATTTCACATGCTAGCAAGGCTAAGCCCAAAATTCTTCAAGCTAGGTTTCAATAATATGTGAACTGAGAACTTCCAGATGTAAAAGATGGGTTTAGAAAAGGAAGAACCAGAGGTCAAATTGTCAATATTAACTGAATCATGGAGAAAGCAAGGGAATTTCAGAAAAACATTTACTTCGGCTTCATTATTAAGCAAAAGCCATTGACTGTGCATCACAACAAACTGAAAAATTCTTCAAAAGGTGGGAGTACCAGATCACCTTACCTGTGTCCTGAGAAACCAGTATGCAGGTCTAGAAGCAACAGTTAGAACTGGATGTGAACTGGTTCCAAATTGGGAAAGGAGTATGTCAGGCTGTATATTGTCACTCTGTTTACTTAACTTATATGCAGAGTGAATCATGTGAAATGCCAGGCTGGGTGACTCACAAGCTGGAATCAAGATTGCCAGGATAAATATTAACCTCAGTTATGAAGATGATACCACTCTAATGGCAGAAATTGAAGAGGAACTAAAGAGCCTCTTGATGAGGGTGAAAGTAGAGAGTGAAAAAGATGGCTTCAAACTCAACATTCATAAAACTAAGATTGTGGCATTCAGTTCCATCACTTTATGGCATAGAAGGGGAAAAAGTAGAAGCAGTGACAGAATTTCTTTTCTTGGGCTCCAAAATCACTGCTGACAATGACTGCAGGCATGAAATTAAAAGATGTATGCTTCTCGTGAGGAAAGTTATGACAAACCTAGAAAGCATATTAAAAAACAAAGACATCATGTTGCTAAACAAGGTCCTAGAGTCAAAGCTATGGTTTTTCCAGTAATCATATGCAGATATGAGAGTTGGACCATAAACAAGGCTGAGCACCAAAGAACTGATGCTTTTGAATTCTGGTGCTAGAGAAGATTCTTGAGAGTCCCTTGGACTGCAAGGAGATCAAACCAGTCAATCCTAAAGGAAATCCACCCTGAAATTCATTGAAAAGTCTGATGCTGAAGCTGAAGCTCTAATACTTTGGCCACATGAGACAAAAAGCTGACTTATTGGAAAAGACCATGATGCTGGAAAAGATTGAAGGCAAAAGAAGAAGGTGGTAGCAGAGGACAAGATGGTTAGATAGGATTACTGACTCAAAGGCATGACTTTGAGCAAACTCCAAGATATAGTAGAGGACAGAAGAGCCTGTCATGCTGCAGTATATAGGGCTGCAAAGAGTCAGACATGACTTAGTGACTGAACAACAACAATGACTATAACAAACTACCTAAAACTTGGTGGCTTCAAACAACAACCACGGGCTTCCCTGATAGTTCAGTTGGTAAAGAATCCACCTGCAATGCAGGAGACCCTTGTTCAATTCCTGGGTTTGTAAGATCTGCTGGAGAAGGGATAGGCTACCCACTCCAGTATTCTGGCCTGGAGAATTCCATGGACTGTACAGTCCATGGGGTTACAAAGAGTCAAACACGACTGAGTGACTTTCACTTTCACTTTGAAATAACAACCACTTATTATAACTTATATTTTTCTGAGCCAGGAATTCAGGAAATACTCCACAGGGTGATTTTTCTGTTCCATATGGTTTCAGCTGGGGTCAATAACCTCATATATGCAGATGACACCACCCTTACGGCAGAAAGCAAAGTACAGTTAAAGACCTTCTTAAAACTCAACAGTCAGAAAACTAAGATCATGGCATCTGGTCCCATCATTTCATGGCAAATAGATGGGGAAATAATGGAAACAATGAAAGACTTTATCTTGGGGGCCTCCAAAATCACTGCAGATGGCGACTGAAGCCATGAAATTAAAAGATACTTACTCCTTGGAAGAAAAGTTATGACCAACCTAGACAGCTTATTAAAAAGTAGATAAATTTCTTTGCCAAGAAAGGTCCATCTAGTCAAAGCTATGGTTTTTCCAGTAGTCATGTATGGATCTAAGAGTTGGACCATAAAGAAAGCTGAGAGCCAAAGAATTGATGTTTTTTGAGCTGTGGTGTTGGAGAAGACTCTTGAGAGTCTCTTAGACTGCAAGGAGATCCAATCAGTCTATCCTAAAGGAAATCAGTCCTAAATATTCAATGGAAGGACTGATGTNTATAGGGCTGCAAAGAGTCAGACATGACTTAGTGACTGAACAACAACAATGACTATAACAAACTACCTAAAACTTGGTGGCTTCAAACAACAACCACGGGCTTCCCTGATAGCTCAGTTGGTAAAGAATCCACCTGCAATGCAGGAGACCCTTGTTCAATTCCTGGGTTTGTAAGATCTGCTGGAGAAGGGATAGGCTACCCACTCCAATATTCTGGCCTGGAGAATTCCATGGACTGTACAGTCCATGGGGTTACAAAGAGTCAAACACGACTGAGTGACTTTCACTTTCACTTTGAAATAACAACCACTTATTATAACTTATATTTTTCTGAGCCAGGAATTCAGGAAATACTCCACAGGGTGATTTTTCTGTTCCATATGGTTTCAGCTGGGGTCAATAACCTCATATATGCAGATGACACCACCCTTACGGCAGAAAGCAAAGTACGGTTAAAGACCTTCTTAAAACTCAACAGTCAGAAAACTAAGATCATGGCATCTGGTCCCATCATTTCATGGCAAATAGATGGGGAAATAATGGAAACAATGAGAGACTTTATCTTGGGGGCCTCCAAAATCACTGCAGATGGCGACTGAAGCCATGAAATTAAAAGACACTTACTCCTTGGAAGAAAAGTTATGACCAACCTAGACAGCTTATTAAAAAGTAGAGAAACTGCTTTGCCAAGAAAGGTCCATCTAGTCAAAGCTATGGTTTTTCCAGTAGTCATGTATGGATCTAAGAGTTGGACCATAAAGAAAGCTGAGAGCCAAAGAATTGATGTTTTTTGAGCTGTGGTGTTGGAGAAGACTCTTGAGAGTCTCTTAGACTGCAAGGAGATCCAATCAGTCTATCCTAAAGGAAATCAGTCCTAAATATTCAATGGAAGGACTGATGTTGAGGTACTGATGCGAAGAACTGACTCTTTGGAAAAGACCCTGATGCTAGGAAGGATTGGAGGCAGGAGGAGAAGGGCACGACAGAGGATGAAATGGCTGGATGACATCACCAACTCGAAGGACATGAGTTTGAGTAAATTCTGGGAGTTGGTGATGGACAGGGAAGACTGGCATGCTGCAGTCCATGGGGTTGCGAAGAGTTAGAAACAACTGACTGAACTCAGCTGAAATGAACTGAACTGGGGTCACTTGGTGGTGTTCAACTTGTGACTTGGTTGGTCTGGAGGTTCAAGAAGGATTCAATAACATGATGATGTCTGGGCTCAGCTAAACTACTTTCCCACCCAGGTAATCTCAAAGTTCGTTCATATACCCTCTCCGACATGGTGGTCTCGGCTGTCATATATGGTGCATTCAAGAGAAAAAAGTAGAAGTTACCCAGATTTTAGGCAAGGGGACATAGATCCTACCTCTCAGAGGAGAGTCGAGGAATCTGTAGCCATTTTAATCCACCACTGTGATCAAGCATTTCACCATAAACTATAAATAAATCAATAGCCTCTATGAAGGAATACTACAAGAAAAACATGACAGACATAACACCAAGAACATCTACATAGCCATTAATGTAATAAGCTTTATTCACTGATTTTAAAAATTCTTTAACTCTAGACTCTGTACAGAAAGCACTCTGGAAACAAAGTAATTCAAGAGGGTTGAAAACAAAGGAACAGATGAACGTGTACAAGCCAAACAAACAAAACAAGACCTACAAGACTTGATCTTATTATCAGATAAGGTAGAATTCAGACTTCAAAGTGATAAACATGCAAAAAGGGCACTTTATAATGCTAAAAGGATCAATTCACAATGAAGATCAAACATCATTTAATATCAAGGCAGCAGGAGGGCAGTCCTAAGATGGCGGAGGAATAGGATGGGGATACCACTTTCTCCCCCACAAATTCATCAAAAGAACATTTAAACGCTGAGTAAATTCCACGAAACAACTTCTGAATGCTGGCAGAGGACATCAGGAACCCAGAAAAGCAGCTCATTGTCTTTGAAAGGAGGTAGGAAAAAATATAAAAGACAAAAAAAGAGACAAAAGATGTAGGGATGGAGCTGCGTCCCAGGAAGGGAGTCTTAAAAAGAGAAGTTTCCAAACACCAGGAAACACTCTCACTGCTGAGTCTGTGGTGAGCCCTGGAAGCACAGAGGGCAACATAACAGGGAGGGAAAATAAATAAATAATTAAAACCCACAGATTACAAGCCCAACAGTAACTCCTCCAGCAGAGAAGCAGCACAGATGCCTGCACCCGCCACTAGCAAGCAGGGGCTGGGCATGGAGGCACAAGCTTCATTGCTTAGAGTAAGGATCTGGCCTGAATGTCCCAAGGGCAATCTGAGTGAACTAACTTGGGCTAGCAAACCAGACTGTGGGATAGCTACCACGCGAAAAGCCCTAAGACACTGCCAGGCCTGCGCACAGAACAAAGGACTGAACAGAACTAGCCGGCTGCAGACCATCCCCCTCCAGTGACAGGCAGCCAGAGCCAGAAGGGGGCAATCACAGCCCCAAAGAGACATTATCTATCAAACTGCAAGCAGGCTTCTTTGCTAACTAAGACTTCTTGGGGTTCTGGACAGTCAACATCCGCCTCAGAAGGTGTGCTGGTTGTACACCCAGAAAACTGAGCAGCAGGGATGGGAGAAGCGATGAGTCACAGCGACTGCACTCACCAAACACCTCATCACCTGAGCTGCTCGGACCTGAGAAGAGCACAAAATTCAGGCCCAACTGAGTCTGTGCCTCTGTGGACTACCCGAGTGCCTGAACCTGAGCAGCTTAGATCTGGGGGGTGCATGCAGCCCAGGGCCTGCCTCAGACGGTTCCCAGTGGAGCAACCTAGAGCCTGAGCAGTGTGGGCAGGGAAGGCATGCGCACCATGAATGGGGGCAGGCCCAGTGTGGCTGAGGCACTGCGAGCAAATGCCAATGTTATTTGTTTGCAGCGCCCCTCCCTCCCCACAGCACAACTGAAAAAGTGAGCCTAAAAAAAGTGTCCACCACCGCCCCCTTTACGTCAGGGTGGAAATCAGACACTGAAGAGACCAGCAAACAGAAGAAGCTAAAATAGAGGGAACCGTCATGGGAGTGACAGGTGCAATAGATTAAAACCCTGTCGTTAGTGCCAACTACATAGGAAGGGGCCTATAGATCTTGAGAAACATAAGCCAGACAAAGGAACTATCCAAAAATGAACTGACTCCACAATACCCACAACACCAGAGAAAGTCCTAGATATATTTTTACGATCATTCATTTTTTTTAAATTTTTTTTAATTTTTACGTCCTCTATTACTCCTTTAATTTTCGCTTTTATACCCTACTATTATTTTGCAAAACAAGACCCTATTTTTTAAAGCAAACTTCATATATATATATATATTTTATAATTTTTGTGACTTTGGTGGGTTTTTTTTGTTCTATTTTTTCTTCTTTTCTTTAATATTGTATTTTTGAAATTCCAAACTCTACTCTAGATTTTTAATCTTTGCTTTTCAGTATTTGTTATTAATTTTGTACCTTTAAGAACCCAATCTTCAGTACCCGTTTTTTACTTGGGAGTGAGATTACTGGCTTGACTGCTCTCTTCCCCTTTGGACTCTCCTTTTTCTCCACCAGGTTGCCTGTGTCTCCTACCTACCGCCTCTCTTCTCAACCCAACTCTGTGAATCTCTGTATGTTCCAGATGGTGGAGAACACTTAGGAAACTGATTACTGGCTGGATCTGTCTCTCTCCTTTTGATTCCC
>SJYQ01002674.1:246294-257572 GCA_006410935.1 Redunca redunca
GACACTGTTTCCACTGTCTCCCCATCTATTTCCCATGAAGTGATGGGACCAGATGCCATGATCTTAGTTTTCTGAATTTCACTCATTATTAGAGAAATGCAAATCAAAACCACAATGAGGTATCATCTCACACCAGTCAGAATGGCCATCATCAAAAAGTTTACAAACAAAAAATGGTGGAGAGGATGTGGAGAAGAGGACACCCTTTTACACTGTTGGTGGAAATGCAAACTGGAACAGCCACTATGGATAACAGTATGGAGATTCCTTAAAAAACTGGAAATAGAATTGCCATATGACCCAGCAACCCCACTGCTGGGCATACACACTGAGAAAACCAGAACTGAAAGAGACACATGTAGTCCAGTGTTCATTGCAGCTGCTGCTGCTAGGTTGCTTCAGTCGTGTCCAACTCTGCGACCCCACAGACAGCAGTCCACCAGGCTCCCCCGTCCCTGGGATTCTCAAGGCAAGAACACTGGAGTGGGTTGCCATTTCCTTCTCCAATGCATGAAAGTGAAAAGTGAAAGTGAAGTCGCTCAGTCATGTCTGACTCTTTGCAACCCCATGGACTGCAGCCTACCAGACTCCTCTGTCCATGGAATTTTCCAGGCAAGAGTACTGGAGTGGGGTGCCATTGCCTTCTCCAGTTCATCGCAGCACTATTTACAATAGCTAGGCCATAGAAACAACCTAGATGTCCTTTGGCAGATGAATGAATAAGGGCGTTGTGGTACATATACACAATGGAATATTACTCACCTACAGAAACAAATGCATTTGAGTCAGTTCTAATGAGGTAGATGAAACTGGAGTCTATTAAACATAGTGAAGTCAAAAAGAGAAAGACAAATACTGTATATTAACACATATATGTAGAATTTAGAAAGATGGTACCAACAATCCTACCTGCAGGGCAGCAAAGGAAACGCAGATATGAAGAACAGAATTTTGGACTCAGTGGGAGAAGGCAAGGGTGGGATGATTTGAGAGAATAGCATTAAAACATGTACATTACCATGTGTAAAATAGATGACCAGTGCAAGTTCAATGAATGAAGCAGGGCACCCAAAGACAGTGCTTGGGGGCAACCCAGAGGGATAATGTGGGGAGGGAAGTGGGAGAGGGTTCAGGATGTGGGGGACACATATATACCTGTGGCCAATTCATGTTGATGTATGACAAAAATCATCACCATATTGTAAAGTAATTATTCTCCAATTAAAATAAATTAATTTTTTAAAAAGAATTTATAAGGCTCTCCATTGCCTACAGGAAAGCACAACTGGCAATTTGTTGCTGTTTTTAAATGTAAAGGAAGCTGGGGCCAGACTATGAAGACCCCTTAATGCCATTCAAAGAATTCTGGCTTCCATCTTGCAGGCAATAGGAAGCCATAGAAGGTTTAAAACAAAGGAATAACACATAAGGTTTTTGTGTTATTTTTATCTGATATTATATAGAAGGCAGACTTGGAGAAAATGAGGTAGCAGAAGACTGGAGACAAAGAAACTAGTTCAGAAGCTATTTTAAGAGTGAAGTAAAGGATGAGGAGGAGAAATGGAGTAGTATCTAATCTACAAGAAAACTGTATTTTGGTTTTGGTGGTGGTGCTGGTGAAATGAGTGATCCAGGTTACCAATTTTGAAACAGTCCCAACTGTTAATGATGAAGATGTAATAGCTTGGGTCTTCTCTGCTCTCCTGATGGAGGTGAGATCACCCCAGGTTGCTCACTCTATTAGCATTACATAAGCTGTTGAAGAACTTGGGCCATGAGCTGAAGCTGAGCTTCCTAAGTCTCCCAACATCCAGGATTAAATCAAATGCATCGCAGTGATCAGCATGGCCTTTGGGCTTGTCACACTTAACAGCATTTCCTACCTCTGTATCCTGAGAATTAGATCTTCCCCATGGAGGCAATCATATGCATTTAACACTTGGATGATAAATTCTTTCTTTTTTGGTTTTTAAACTTAAGAGAGCTGAGTAAGGCAGCAATTCCAGATTGTGTGAGAAAATGTAATACTGATTGGTCTTGTGGGCTCTGACTCATTTTCTCCAGCTCCTGACTCCCAGGGCAAAGTTCTCTCCATCATGTTACGGGTGAGATGGTGAACACCCAAAGTGGGTACAGCTGGGGCAGAAGAAGCTGAAGTAAAAAGTCCCACAGGGCAAGATTTTTGTTTCCTAGCATTTAAGCTTTTAATACAATTTTATAATACAAATAAATTAGATTTACTTGCAGAAGCCAAATTAAAAGAGAATAAAAAAAACTTCAGCAGAGGCTACAGAGGCCTCACCTATAGTACATGGCTATTAAATATAAATAATCTAGATCAGGGATAGTAAATACATGATAAATAATTTGAAATATAATCTGAATAAAGCCCATCATCCCATGAAGTTTATTCTTTGTACTACATAAACTATTTTAAATTTTACCAGGTGTCTCAAAAACTGTCAAAGAAGGATATGCAATTTACTTAAAGTAGAAAATGTTAACATTTCTCTCCCCAGGATTGCCTCTTTCAGTGTTCTTTACCTAGAACATAACTTGTCTTCACAAATTTCTCTTTCCCACTCTGGACACTCAACTCTCAAAAATGCTGTGATATTATGTGACCAACTTCTCTCTCTCCTCTCCCTCTTTAATTATCATTTCTTACAGCTTATTATGCATTTCCTCTAGCTTCTCTGGTTTCTTTTATTTAAAGTGTTTTTCTGCTTTATTTTTTACCCAAATGCCATACAAAAAAATCAAAGGGCAGAAGGGAAGATTGCAAGAATAGATACAGTGATCATTTTTGTCCCTGTTATGTATTCATATTTTTATACCTGTTATAGGAGAAACCAAGAATAATATGAAATATATCACTAACTTTGAATATCATCAGAATTAGGCATGAGCTTCAGAATCAGAAGAACTTGTGTTAAAGATTCTCAGACTTCCCTGGTGGTCCTTTGGCTAAGATTCCATGCTACCAAAGCAGGGCATCTGGGTTTGATTTCTGGTCAGGGAACTAGATCCCACAAGAAGCGACTAAGTGTTACCATGCTGCAACTAAGACCCAGTGCAGGGAAATAATAAATATTAAAAAAAAATCTCTGGCTCTGCCATTTACTCCTTCCCTTGGTTTCTCTATCTCCATATGCAAAAGGACATGTATTAGGATTGCTGGATAATTCATGTAAAATGTTCAATATAGTTCCTGAGAACTTTTATTATAATCATTGAATAAGGTATATTATGAATATTTTATTATAATTATTCATATAAATTATGAGTGTTTTATTCAATTATTCATTCTTATCTTGAGGGAAAATAGTCTGTAGGAATTTAGCCCAGGACAATCCTTCCTATTGGCACAAGACATTAAACAATCCAGAAAACAAGTTACTTTCCATCCTCAACCCTAGAGAAGTAAATGCTATTTTCCCCATATGTCATAAAGCATTCCTGCCTTCTCACGCGGTCACATGCTCAGTAAAATTCCTGGCAACTCAACACACATCAATGGATTTATTAATGGACTGTTTAAACAATGAATATCTCAGGGACACCAGATGCAAACCAAATAGCTATGAGCCTGAAAGTCTGCCTGTGATAAAATGAAGTATGTGCACTTCTTCAGTCACTCCTGGACCTACTCTATCAACCAACAGTTGTTTGTATGTTAGCAATCCACATGAGTTCTCTTTCCTCATCAGTTGGCAGAGTAGGTGGTTCATTGGCTCATTCATTCATTGGACATTTTTGAGCTCCCATTGTGTGCCAAGCATTGCATTGAGTGCAGGACACACAGAGGAAAGAATAAGAATATAATACCAGGGAGGTTTTCTTCAGCAGGGCAGAAGTATCACAGACTAGTGAGCCTCAAACAACAGAAGGTACATACAACTCCACTGAGAATCTTGTTAAATTGCAAGTTCTGATTCAGTACCTCTGGGACAGGCTGGAGTTTTCATTTCTAATAAGCTCCCAGGTGATATTCACACCATTCACCTTGAAGTTCACTACTCAAAGTGTAATCCTCAGACCAGGAAAATGGGTAGGTTGTCAATTTAAGGACGCCTGCTAATCCAGTTGAATTAGCTCCCTCCTGTGGTGTTTTGTTAAGATTCCCAAGCACACATAGCTATGTCCATTTTAGGCAGCAGGATCAGAGGGAAGAATGTGAGATGCTTATGTGAAAATGGCTATCATTGTAAGGAGGGAAGAACCCAATGATATCAGATTTGTTTGATTTTTCTGAAAGCTGAAAGCTCAGAAATAGCGAATTCCCAGTTTTAAATGTTTCCCTGTCACTTCCCAGGCTGCCCTGCTGAGGAAGGCTAGAAGTGGAGGAGGACAGTGGGAAGAGGGTGAGTGCCATGCCATAGCCAATTGGATGCAGAACCAGACTTCACCCCTTTCTAACTAAGTCACTCAGCTCTAATGAGGAAACCTTGTGTTTCAGTCTCTAAATCTCAAAAATGGGAATGCTTATCATACCCACATTGGAGGCTTGCTATATTTCATGAGATGATTTGCAGAAAGCACCTAACACAGTGTCTAGGTGACCATTCAATGGTGTGTGTCATTATTGTTATTAATAAAACTGGGAGCCATGATAAATATTCTTTATCAGTGCTTTGTCAAGACATGCTAGAGAAAGATAAATCTAAATTAGAGCCCATACTCCGACTCATGTGGTTTTAAATCAGACCCATAATGTGTGAGCATAGGTGTTCTGTAGTTTGGTTTCTCTGCTAACATGAGAAAAAAAATTATCAAAAGGAAGAGAGAGAAAACAATCACTATTTGAAAGTGAATGAAGGGCATCCCCCTCCTCCCCAGCCCTTTTTTTTTTCTTACTTTGACATCTCAGTGTGTTTTTTTTTTTTTCTTTTAGCTGTGAGTTCTGGGATAGGTGATAACTGCCAGTAATAGGATTAGCATTGATTTCTTTAGCAAGAACAGAGATGTGGCAGTTTCAGCCATTTCCTGAACTGCCAGCTTTGAAATATCAAAAAAAAGAGAGAGAGAGAGAAAGAGGGAGTAAGTGAAGAAGAAGAAAGAAAGAAAAGAAAAAAAAATCCATGGTGGGGGTGGCGGTGGTGGATACACCTTTTAGAGAAAAGGGAGTGTGTGTGAGTCAGACCATGCATGTTTGTGTGTGGGTGCGTGGACACACGTGTGCACACAGAGGGATTCAGGATCGCTTGGATACATGTAGTTCATGCCAATGTTTTGTTGTTCAGTGATAAAGGATCAAAAGCTCTGTTTTTATTCTGCTTCAAAAAAAGGTTTTAACATTCATTTGGCTTTCTTTTTCTTTCAGTTGTGAACACATTTACCAGCTGATCTTTCATAGCTATCCTTGAATTCTGACTTTTGTAACCTTGAAATTCAAACAAAGGAAAGAAGTGTCTCAGAGAAAGACTCTACAGGGGACTCTGCCAGACTCATACCCACTGGGATTCCATTTCTCTGAAACTAAGTTCACATGAAGCTAAAATACAGAATCAAGTTCTCCAAATCTCAACCGACGTGTCTCCTTAAAAATAGCTGATGGACCTCCTGCAGAAGGAGACCCAAGACTTGACATCCCAGCCAGGGAGCTGGGAGTCTGCCCTCTTTCCCAAAGGTACTGAACACAAATCCAAGCAGGACTGAGGCACTGCTCCCCACTTTCTGATGCTAGAACAAAAGAGAAAGAAACATGGGACAAAGGGGACTTCATCCACAGCCTCTGAGTTACTTTGAAAGCAAAACTAGTGTAAAGCAAGGATGTGAGGTCAAGATACCAGGTCAATCACGTAAGTCAGAACTTGAGGCTCAACAATTTAGAAATAGAGAATTTTCTAGAAGAAAGAAGTAGAGGAAAAGGTAGTGACAGGTGGTTCCCTTTGATGTCTCCTTAAGTTAGATATATCCAAATCAATACAGGCAGTTTGGGGGTGAAAATCATTTTAAGGAGCAAACCCACTAAGCCAGTTAATTAAGGATTTTGCTTAGCCAATTATTTTGTCGATTATGATATCATTTGTGATGATTATCATTATTTGTGGCTATTAATTGGAAGGGAATTATGTACCAGAGATAAGTCCCCTGTAGGTACTTGTTAACATTTTAATCTTCATAAGAAACTAACATCCATCCTACATCTTACAGACCAGAAAACTTTAGCTCAGATAAGTTAAGTGACTTGCCCAACATCATACAGCAATGAATTAATAAAGCCTGTATTTAACCCCAAATATGGATGATTCCCACATCCAGGGTCTCTTTCATTACATCGTTGTCTCAGTATAATTTAACCACCTTACCTTTAAGGGTATAACATTTTCATTTGCTGAGACACCATTTAATGGGAGCCATTCCTCCCTATTCACTCACCATGCAATTGGCATCATTTGGGCACCTGATATATGTCATCTACAGAGACAGAACACTGAATTCAAGGATGAATCAGTCAAGGTTCCTGACACAAAGTGCTTAGAGCCAGGTGGAGCAAACTGACCCAAGCACAGTGCAGAGGAGAAAAGAAGCTGGACAGTACCATCACAAAGATGGGGTTCCATTTGAACCTGGAAGTTGAGTAAGAATTTATAGAATATACACATCAGAGTAAGTAATTTCTAAGCTGCATCTTATCGGCAGCTTCAAAACTCCCAAAGGTAAAAAAAATCCTATTGAACTATGTATGCACAACATGTTAGCAACAAGTTGAAAAGATCAAATATTAACTTAAACTGTTCAGCTCAAACTGTCAAGTAATAATTTAACTTGCCATTTATTCTCATTGAAATAAGGTTTGGCAGTATATACACATTTTAAAATAGCATTTATGCTTTTCTTTCTCATTTGTAATGCTATTCTTTAGGAGAAAAAACAGGAAAATTAATATGTTAATATACATTAANTAGGAGAAAAAACAGGAAAATTAATATAAGTTAATATACATTAATAGATATGTATATTTATGTGTTTATTTTTTTATATGTACACATATATGAAAATTTAAATCACTCATAATCCTGCTACTCAGAGTTATCCAGGATTAACATCTTGGAATACATTTCCTTCAAGTGTATTTCTATACAGCTATCTATTTGGTTCACAGAATTAGATTTATAATATGTATCATGTATTTTAATATTTGTACCCACATTACTATCTTTACAATGATTATTTAACACTTTTCTGTGTGATTAAACTTTCTCTGACAGTATAACTTCTAATGGTTCCCTAGCATTCACCCTTATATATCCCATTCCGTCCCTACTCTATAGAACATGTAGATACTTTCCTTTTTGTTGTTGTTATGTTATGCATTGTACTGCAAAGAATATCCTGGTGTATAGATTTTTGTGTGCATCTATAATTATTTCCTAAAGATAAATTCCCAGAGGCATTATTACCTCATGAAAAGTTTAAAACCATTTTAAAGTTTCTGCTGTGTATTTCTAAATACATATTCAGAAACATAGAATCAATTTGCCCTCCCAGAAGCAGTGTAAGTGTGCCCATCTGCTGAATTTTCACGAATATTGGATATTTCCATTTAAACCACTTTAAAAGTATTTCCCAATTGAGTAGGCAGAAAATTGTATCTTGTTTTTATTTGCTTATCACTGAATACTGATGAGCTTAGCCATTTTTCATACATTTATTATCCACTTATATTTCTTTTTCTGTCATTTATTCATGTCCTTTGCCCATTTTTCAGTTTCTAGGTTTATCTTTTTCTTATTGATTGGTAGGCGTTCCTTATGGATTAAGGATATTAACCCTTTGTTTGTCAAAGATGCTGACACAGCCTTAAACACTAGTTCAAACACAACATATTTTCCAGTTTTTAAAGTTCAACTCAGATTTCCACAAATCTAAATAAGCCAGCCATTCTCTGTGCCCTGGCTTCCAAACACACAAAGCCTATTCTTCCCGTGGCTCTCTGAGCCTATACCTGCAGCTCTGGAGCATATTATGATTTGCATCTTAATTTGCTAAGTGTTTCCTTTGCGCTGAGCTTGTCCCCATCCTAACCCTCCCAAACTAGATAGTTCATTGAAAATAATATGCCATCTAAATCTTCTCTATCTTTTTGCTTCATTTTTTACCAAATAGCCAATTATTTCTCTGTCTTCACACAGTTCCCTCTCTAGTCTAGATACAAGAGACCATAATTTCCAAGCACTTCTCTAGGAACATGAGTCTGATTTTTGTCTAACCTTCAATTTTAAAGTAATGGCTTTTAAGAATAGCATCAAGGCCATAAAAATGTAAACATGGTCAATATGAATGGAACCTAACACTTATTTCTTCATTAGCATAAATTGCACCACCTGTGACTGTTTAGTAACAGTAACAAAAGAGCTTTTCTCTCTTGTAGAGAAAAGACAGGAAGATCTGAGTGACAGTGCATCCTGGAGATGGTGACATTTTATGAACTCTCTCTGACCCCTTTGTTAGAAAAGCAAATAGAAGGAATGGGAGGTGATTCTATTTCTTTCTGGCCTAATTGCTCTGGATTATGGTTATCAAATAAAATACAGATCATTCTGTTAAATTTGAACTTCAGATAAAGAATGAATAATTTTAAATAGAAGTATGTTCTACACTTCTGAAATGCAAATTTAACTGAATATAAGGTATCTGGGGGGCTTCCTTGGTGGTTCAATGTTAAAGAATCCATCTGCAATGCAGGAGACACAGGTTCGATCCCTGGGTTGGGAATATCTCCTGGAGAAGGAAATGGCAACACACTCCAGTACTCTTGCCTGGGAAATCCCATGGACAGAAGAGCCTGGGGGGCTGCAGTCCATGGGTTCACAAGAGTTGGATGTGACAACAACAACAAGGTAATCTGATTTGCTAAATCTGTCAACCTGACTGAATAAAAACCCTCTGGGCACTGGGAATTCAAAGAGAAGGTTTAAGAAGAGAATTTGAGTAAGCAGAGTAAGCAGAGACAAAGCCATTTGGAACTTGTATATTGTATCTATTGGCAACACTAGATTTGAAACAATCTCCCTTTATTAAAGGAGGAAACTTTAAAAAGAGAAAAAAGAAACAAAAGCAGCATCCTGAAAATCGCAAGTAAGAGAAAACTATGAAAATGATTTCCTGTAGGACCTAGAACACACTTCTAGAAAACAGTTTAGTATTCTTAATTGGATACAGGAAGATTGAACCTCTATAGAACAGGAATAGAAACCTATGAGGTACGAGTGAATCAGGAAGAGATCAAAAGGGAGATAAATAAGGTGAGGAATTAATGAAAAGAGACAAAAAAATTAATTAACAGCTTTAAAATTTCCTTTGACTCAATAAAAGATAGAACTACTTTTAAAACAAGAAGTTTTTCATGTAGAAGAAAAACTTAGGAAGCTCTCTTAGAACATAGAGGGAAAAGACCCAAAAAAAAAAAAGAGAGAGAGAGAGAGAAATCGTTGCTTTGAAGCCAGAGAAATAGGATAAACAATGTTAGAACACTGGACAAGAACATTAGGACAAGATAGTATAAAAATAGGGTTGAAGGTGCTGGTTTGGGGTAAGATGAAGTAAGCATACTTCTTGCTCTTGCACTGAGTGCAGCTTTAAAATCCTAAGAGAAAATTCTGAAAATTATATAGGAGCATGCAGACCAGAACTCAGAGTATCTCTGAAACAGTGATTACCCACAAATATTCCTCAA
This sequence comes from Redunca redunca, assembly GCA_006410935.1. Taxonomy (NCBI): domain Eukaryota; kingdom Metazoa; phylum Chordata; class Mammalia; order Artiodactyla; family Bovidae; genus Redunca; species Redunca redunca. The sequence continues at coordinate 255,977 of SJYQ01002674.1, forward strand.
TCTGATCTCGATGCAGCCTCAAACCCAGAAGTTGGCACCCAGGTAGAGGGAATGCTCCAGCAACAGCTTCCATTTTCTGGCTCCAGAATAGGAAAATGGAACTCCTTCCCTGGTGGCTCAGAGGTTAAAGTGTCTGCCTCCAATGCGGGAGACCTGGGTTCCATCCCTGGGTCAGGAAGATCCCCTGGAGAAGGAAATGGCAACCCACTCCAGTATTCTTGCCTGGAGAATCCCATGGACAGAGGAGCCTGGTAGGCTACAGTCCACGGGGTCGCAAAGAGTTGGACACGACTGAGTGACTTCACCTTCACCTTCATCTTCACCTTCACCTTCAATGCTCATATAGACTATGGAAATCCTATCTTCTTTTTCTTTGCTCCATTCTTGAGCACCCCAGCCTCCAAGCAGACCCACAGTGGTAGCAGCAATATAGTCCCCAGGAGACAAAACTATGAAGGGAGGGTAACTTTCTTCTACTAACAGAGTTGTATTCCCAAAAGGATGAGGCAAATTACCCATATCTCTCTCCCCCTCTCTCCCTCTGTCTTCTTCCTGCTCTTGCTTGATTTTGTACATAGTAGCTGAGGTAGGTAGAGGGCTACTAAACTAAAACGCCAGCTTTCAGGATTGAAAGATTTAAATAATAGATAGCAATCCTTTTCAAAATGATTGATTGACTTAACAATTCCACTCAGAATATCCATAGCAGGCAGCGGCGGTGGCGGGCCAGCGCCCTAAGCGTGGCCGAGAGCTACCCCACGTCCGAAGTCAGGGACAGCGGCCCAGAGGGCCAGGCTGCGACTGCGCAGGAACAGCCAGGAGGAGCCACCCCACGTCAGAGGTCAGGGAAGGCAGCCAAGAGGAGCTACCCTGCGTCTGAGGTCAGTGGTGGCCGGGAAGAGACACCTCGCATCCGAGGTCAGGGCAGCGGCCAAGAGGAGCTACCCAGCGTCCGAGGCCAGTAGTGGCCGGGAGGAGACATCCCAAGTCCGAGGTCAGGGGCGGCCGGGAGAAGCCACTTCACGCCCGAGGGCAGGGGCGGTGACCCTGAGGAGCTACCCCGAGCTGGAGGCCAGGGGCAGCAGCTGGGAGGAGCCACACATGCCGGAGGCCAGGGCCGGCGGCCCGGAGGAGCAACCCGAGGAGGTGTAGCTGAGCAGGCACAGGAAGGCTTAGAGGAAGTATCCCACGTTGAAGGTCAGGAATGGCAGCGAAAGGAGATACTCCTCGTCCAAGGTAAGGAGCAGCGGCTGTGCTTTGCTGGAGCAGCCGTGAAGAGATACCCCACGCCCAAGGTAAAAGAAACCCAAGTAAGATGGTAGGTGTTGCAAGAGGGCATCAGAGGGAAGACACACTGAAACCATACTCACAGAAAACTAGTCAATCTAATCACACTAGGACCACAGCCTTGTCTAACTCAATGAAACCAAGCCATGCTTGAGGGGCAACCCAAGACGGGTGGATCATGGTGGAGGGGTCTGACAGAGTGTGGTGCACTAGAGAAGGGAATGGCAAGTCACTTCAGTATTCTTGCCTTGAGAACCCCATGAACAGTAGGAAAAGGCAAAATGATAGGATACCAAAAGAGGAACTCCC
>SJYQ01002675.1:0-11171 GCA_006410935.1 Redunca redunca
ATTGGAAAGGAAGAAGGAAAACTCTCATGATTTGCAGATGACATGATACTGTACATAGAAAACCCTAAAGATTCTATCACAGTATTAGTAGATCTAATCAGGGTAAAGATTTAGTAAAGTCATAGGATACAAAATCAATGCAAACAATGGAAAATCAGAAAGAGAAATTAAGGGACAAATTTCATTTACGATTGAAACAAAAAGAATAAAATACCCAGGAATAAACCTACCTGAGGGGACAAAAGAGCTGAATACAGAAAAATACAAGACACAGATGAAAGAAACCAAAGAAGACATAAGCAGATAGGTGAATATTCAATGCATCTGGGTCGGAAGAATCAATATTGTGAAAATGACTATATTACCAAATTAAATCTACAGATTCAATGCAATCCCTATCAAATTACCAATGGCATTTTTCACAGAACTAGAACAGAAAATTTCACAATTCATATGGAAACACAAAGACCCCGAATAACCAAAGCAGTTGTGAGAAAGAATGGAGCTGGATAAATCAACTTACCTGATTTCAGACTACAAAGCTATAGTCATCCAAAAAGTGTGGGATTATCACAAAAACATAAATATAGACCAGTGGAACAAGTAGGAAGCCCCGCATAAACCCCCACACACATCTATGGGCACCTTATCTTTAACAAAGGAGGTAAGAATATACAATGGGGAAATGATAATCCCTTCAATAAATTGTGCTGGAAGATCTGGACAGCTACATGTAAAAGAATGAGATTAGAACACTTCCTAACACCACACACATAGATAAACTCAAAATGGATTAAAGACTTAAATATAAGAAAAGAAACTATAAAACTCTTAGAAGAAAACATAGGCAGTATATGACATAAATCATAGCAAGATCCTTTGTAACTTGCCTCCTAAAGTAATGGAAATAAAAGCAAAAATAAACAAGTGGGACCAAGTTAAACTTAAAAGCTTTTGCACAGCAAAGGAAACTATAAGCAAGGTGAAAAGACAACCCTCAGAATGGGAGAAAATAATAGCAAATGAAACAACGGACAAAGAATTAATTTCCAAAATATACAAGCAGCTCATACAACTCAATACCAGAAAAACAACCCAATCAAAAAGTGGGGAAAATATTTAAACAGACATTTCTCCAAAGAAGACATACAGATGGCTAACACATGACAAGAAGATCAACATCATTCATATTAGAGAAATGCAAATCAAAACTATAAGATATCACCTTATACCAGTCAGAATGGCCATCATCAAAAAAAAATCCACAAACAACAAATGCTGGAGAGGGCGAGGAGAAAAGGAAACCTTCTTGCACAGATGGTATGGATGTAAACCAATACAGCCACTATGAAAGATGGTATGGAGATTCCTTAACAAACTAGGAATAAAACTACCAAATGACCCAGCAATACCACTTCAATATCACTTCAATTTTGAAACCAAAATTCAAAAAGATACATGTACCCCAATGCTCACTGCAGCACTATTCACAATAGATGGGACATGGAAGCAACCTAGATGTCCATCATGAGATGAATGGATAAAGAAGCTGTGGTACATATATACAATGGAATACTACTCAGTCTCTAAAAGGACCACATTCGAGTCCATTGTAATGATGTGGATGAATCTCAAGCCTATTATACAGTGAACTAAGTCAGAAAAAGTTAAACAAGTATGGTATATTAACTCATATAGGAGGAATCTAGAAAGATGGTACTGAAGAATCTGTTTGCAGAGCAGCAGTGGAGATGCAGACATAGAGAACAGACTTATGGACACAGGCTGGGGAGGGTGGAGGGAGGAGAGGGTGAAATGAATAGAGAGAGTAGCATGGAAGCACATACACTACCATATGTAAAACAGAGAGCCAATGGTAATTTCCTGTATGACTTAGGGGCTCTGTAAAAACCTAGAGGGATAGCAAAGGGTGGGAGGTGGGAGGGAGGTTCAAGAGTGACTGGACATACATACATCTATGGCTAATTCATGTAGATGTATGGCAGAAATGAAACCAATATTGCAAAACACTTATCCCTCAATTAAAGTAAACAATTTAAAAAGAAAAAAGAAAAAGAAGACAAATGAAAACACGTGTCCCCAAAAGTCTTCTATTATGCAAGTGAAACAAGTCAGATAGAGAAAGACAAATATCACATAATTTCACTCATTTGTGGAATTTTAAAAAATTAATAAATAAGGACCTATTGTATAACATAGGGAACTCTACTCAATATTCTGTAATGGACTATCTGGGAAAATAATCTAAAAAGAGTGGACATATGTATAAATGATTCACTTCGCTGCATAGTGGAAACTAACACAACATTGTAAGTCAACTATAGTCCAATAGAAATTATTTAAAGGGAAAAAGGGGAAGATTTAAATTACCCAGTGGTAAAAAATTTTTAAAGTAAAAATATAAAATGCATTCCCAAAAATATGGAAAATCAACAAAAAACAAAAGTGTAGAGAATGAGAACACAATAGTGGTTACCACAGGGGAAGGAATGAAGACATGTGAAGGAGAGCAAAATGGGTAAAGGAAATCAACTGTAAGATGAGAAATGGAAAATAAATTTTTAGTGGTGAGCACACTGCAGAATATACAGAAGAAGAAATATAATACTATACACATGAAACTCACAACATAGTAAATTGTTACCTCCACTAAAGATAAATATTTTTCAATTGAAAAATTAATATAATTAAATAATACAGTAAGGGTATGTGTGGAAAATAAGTATAAATAAAATAAAATGCTACATTTGCTAATAATTGTTTTTCAAAATAAAAACGTAAACAAAGAGAACTACTGACACATGAAATGACATAATCTTAAAACCTTACACTGAGCAAAAGAAACTAGAAATAAATGAGTATAAACTGTATGATTCCATATGTATGAAGTTCAAAAATAGACAAAATTAGTTCGATACAGAAATCATTACTTTTCTCATCCATGGTTATAGGACTTGTTTGAGAAGTAAACACAAGAGAACTTTCTGAGATAGTGGNTTTCTGAGATAGTGGAGATATTCTATATCTTGATGCAATAGTCATGATTTAGTCATTTATTACAACTCACCAATATGCATATGTAAGATCTACTCATCTCAGTGTATGTTCTTCTTGCCTTAATTTTAGTAGGGAGAATTTAAGAGGATAATAGAGAAAATTCTCATTAGTCCAAAAGGTCCTAAAGGAACCTAATTAGTTTTTTAAGTATGCTTCTGTTTCACTACTAGACCTAAATAGATTCAAAGCAATTAATGGGATACAAGTTAATTTAGATGGAGAATGACTTTCTTAAGGAAAATACTGAGATCTCATAAAACAGATTATACATATAGGAGAGGAAAAATAAGACCTTGAGTCCAGAAGAAAAAGAGAAATATAGCCAATCCTTTTTTATAAAGGAGGAAAACAAGGAAATGAAACACTAGAGGTGTATTGCATTGGATAGACATATAGGAGAAAGAAATGCCCGCAATCTAAAAATTCAAAAGCTGAGGTGAGATGATCATGAAGGTAAAAAGCAAACTTACAGTTCTTACTCAGGTCTTGGTGTGTAGTTTACGGAAACATCAACAGTAGCTTTGGCTCAGAAATCTACTGAAGCTGATTCACGAATTGAAAGGTAAAATAGAGCAATGAGGGAAATGCCTTTTTTTAGGAAAGAAGTTTATATACATAAACAATTACACAACAAGAGGTAGTGATAATAGCAATTCAGTTCAGTCGCTCAGCCATGTCCGACTCTTTGCGACCCCATGGACTGCAGCATGCCGGGCTTTCCTGTACATCACCAACTCCCAGAGTTTACCCAAACTCATGTCCATTGAGTCAGTGATGCCATCCAACCAACTCATCCTCTGTTGCCCCCTTCTCCTCCTGCCTTCAATCTTTCCCAGCATCAGGGTCTTTACAAATGAGGCAGCTCTTCACATCAGGTGGCCATAGTATTGGAGTTTCAGCTTCAACATCAGTCCTTCCAATGAACACCCACGACTGATAACTTTAGGATGGACTGGTTGGCTCTCCTTAGTCCAAGGGACTCTCGAGAGTCTTCTCCAACACCACAGTTCAAAAGCATCAATTCTTCGGCACTCAGCTTTCTTTATAGTCCAATTCTCATATCCATGCATGACCACTGGAAAAACCTTTGTTGGCAAAGTAATGTCTCTGCTTTTTAATATGCTGTCTAGTTTGGATAATAGCCATTATAACATGACAAAGGCAGACTGCACAGGCTAGCTAGTCACTAGACAGAGTCCACATCTGTTGGCTACTTTGGAATATCAATAATACAAATAATACAAAGTTCAAAGAGGCAGTGAGAACAAAAGGTTCTTAAAATGCTATTTAGGAAAGAAAGACCTGCGATAATACCTAATGGACTAGAGGCCTGCATTGTTATAATTACATAAATGTCTCAAATGCCCCTGAGAGACGAGGTAATTTTTACCTTACATGTGGTAAATGGACAGTGTCTGAATTCTCCAGACACTTAGTGAACCTGAAACCAGGAAGATATTCCCCACTTTCTTTCCTTTGTGTGTGTGTGCACACTCAGTCACTATGTCATGTTCTACTCTTTGCGACCTCATGGACTATAGCTGGCCAGGTTCCTCCGTCCATGGAATTTTCCAGGCAAGAATACTGGAGCAGGTTGTCATTTCCTATTTCAGGAGATCTTGCTGACCTGGGGATCAAATCCACTCCCTTGGACACAATTAAATTCCCAAGATTTGTGGTCAATAGAAATGCATCAGTTCTGTCTTGCTTTCTTCGCACAGACAACTAGTAAGATTGGTCTCATGGCCCATACTATTCCAAGAGCAATTATATAATTCTTCCAGGAGTCCCAACAGTCAGGACACAGAATTAATTCTAGCAAATGGAACATTTTTGCAATATCTAGCAATATAGAATGTGGAAAGTATCTGTGGTAAATAGATTAGCATCTAAAGTCAGAGGGCCTGGGTTAACATCCTGGCTTCATCATTTAACAACCATGCAACTTTGGGACAAATTGCTAAATTCCCACATGTCTCCATTTCTCTTCTTTAAAACATGGATAATAATACCTATTATGTACAATTGTCAAAAGGATTCAAAAAAATAATACCTTCAGGCATTTACCATGGATCTAGGCCCATAAGAAGCATTCAACAAATGTTGGATACAACAACTTAACTGTCCTCTGGCTGCAAAAGTCTCTACCCCCAGAGTTGAGATGGATGATAAGTATTGTGTTAACTTGTTCTGAGCTTTCAACCTTGACTTCACTTCTCAAAGTGAGAAATATTAACCCATTTTTTTAATTCAATAATAGGAAGATCCTTCTGATTTACTTCTATGACTTTGAAGAAAACTCAAATAAAATAGAATGACTTGAGAGAACAGATTTTTCTCAAATTCAATTTAAATCCATTTTATTAGAAAAAATAATAGCAGCCAACATTTGTGTAGCTGCCAATTGCTATGCATTTGACATGAATAACCACATTCAATCTTCACAACTAAAGAAGACAAATTCTCTCAGTAACTGCATTTTATAGATGAGGACATCTTTTGCTGAAAGGGATTACAAAACAAATCTCTAGGGCATAGATTAGCAAGTAGCTGACCAGAGTATAAACTGAATCCCTCTGACTCCATGTAAACTTGAGTAAACCACTTTAACTGATCTATGCCTCGAGTCTTTCCATCTGCAAAACAGGAATAATTATAATCCCTTCATCATAGACTTTTTCTCAAGGAGTGAGTTAGTATCTGCAAACTATTAGTATAGTGCCTGGCACTGTGTTATAATTGTGGTAATTTTGCCAAGTTGAGAGCGTCTTTGATTAAAAGTTTCCACAGATCCTTATTTCTACTAAAGAATTAACCTGCCAGAAATGGTACCAATGATATGGGAAGATCCCCATCTTATCTAACTTTATTAATGGTCACACTACAAGTTAGCAAAACAGAGTTTACATTCATCATAGGCCAACTGCTGTGGAGAATGAAAATCAGAACTCATTTGTCAGTGTATGTAAGTCCTCAAAAACCTGGCAGTGGCTAGGAAAGATGGGAGAATAGGCATATTTTCAACAGACTGGAATTTGAACCTAAGAAATTTAGGTTTAAGAGCGATGTGGTCTGAGGACACCTGGGTCATAAATATTTTACAACAATTTAATCAGTCTTACTAATGAAGAATCCATCCAGCTACTGTATATAAGCTTATTATCAGAGTATGCCAGTCATCCAAGATGAAGAATTAAGAAACACAGCCCCAAATAACAGCAGAACATAACTCAACTTGGTATATGTAGCCCAAAAAGCCAGCAGCATTGCTTAACAGGATTATGTTTAACCTAAAAGGACACCACTAGAGATAATGTAAAACATCGAATGGCCTGAAGTGGCAGTGAAATTATTCAACTCCTGGACTGGAGGAGCTCTTAATCAGGGCCCCTTGAATGCTGAAGTAATTTAATAAGTTTAAATTGTTTCACTTAGATAGATCCAGATTTGTTTTACAGATGTTATCCCACCCAAATCTCCTGTACACATTCACCAAACATGCCTAAGCAATCTGTGGAAATTTAAAATGAAATAAATTCCAAAGCTTGAATCTGAAAAGAGAAATATGTCAGATAGAAAGGCTTACCAAAGTAAAAGCCTGTGAGTGTGCCGATTTTAGACAAAATAAAAACATTACTAATTTCAAATATTATTGAATTTTTTACCATTTTAATGGATTATAACATTTCAAGATAAAGGTATTAAGTATATATATTTGAGACACAACTATAAAAAATTATACATTCAAAATTAGTAAATTCAAGTGGATCCAATAGAGATTCACACACAACAAGAAATATACAAAGTATCAGTGAAAATGCAACAAGTCAGTCCTCCTGCAAAAGAGAGAACAGGTGGTTTTTAGGGGGCCAGTTCTGCACAAGCAATCTCTGCACTTAAGCTGTAGAACAACAACAATTCACATCTATATTCCAGAACTGAAATAGGATTTTCAATGTCTATCACCATATATAAACGAACTCATCTCACTTCCAAAATAGAGAACACTGAACAGGACAATTAGTTGATTAATTATCAGCATTATCAATGAATGCTCTTACAAAGTATGAAATGCACTGAGCAATTGCCCATATTTTCTCACTTTCACAAGGGCATTTGCTAAGTGCCTATTAAATGAATGTAACTAATCATGGTATAAGTGTATAAATTGTACATAATGTATCAAAATTCAAAGCACCATTCCATTCAACTGGTAACATCCAGCAGGTGGTCTGAAGAACATTTAGAACAATGAATCTACTAAGCAACCTCTATCAGCAGCTAAATAACTTTCAGCAAGGATCTTAATTATGTACAGGTGCAGATGACTTTACCCATAATACAGTTAAATGGCCACAGCTAAGGTATTTTAAGTATGTGTAATTTTGGAGCTGAATATAGAAAGAAAGAAAAGCACCTTTTATAGAACCAGGTCTCTGAGATAAAATAACTTACTCCACATCATCAATGACCATAATAGCTAGAGTTTCAACCTAGTTCAGTGGACACCAAGGTCCACACTTTGTCTACCTCCTCACTATATTTTTCTACTGTACACAACCCATTCCATCTACTTTGAAACATGCCTCCTCTTTAATCTTGATTCACTTCTACCTCTGGTTGACCTGTTCAAACCTTCTACACTCTAGTTACTCCCAGTAACTATTTTTTAAAAGTATAGCTGTGGGGCTTCCAGATTCATCATGGTATAACACAAAATATATAACCCTCTTTCCGCTCAAAAAACCACCAATAAATCGGACCTAAGACAGAAATCCACCTTTGAAAAAAATCCTAGATGCCATCTGTGATCACAAACAACAAAGTATGAAGAAAATGGGATGAATATGGGAAAGAGGTAAAATTACTAGGCATAAAGGATGGACAGCAAGCCCAGATCCCTCGAGTGGATATTTCAATGGGTTCAACTTTACAGGTTTCCATGTTTCCTGATCTATAAGATGAGAATGGTAACAGCACATAACACTGCATTGTAGTAAGAATGAAATGAGAAAGGAATGAGGTGTGGCGTATAGAAATAGAAAATCTCACTGAAGAAATGCACTGAATACAGCAAGGCAAATGGAAGCACAGACCTGAACTTTGTGAGGACTGGTAAGGCTACTGGTATAGATTTGGGAGCCAAAACACCATTGGGAGGGTTGAAGCTGTGTGCATGAAATATGTGGAGGAGAGAAGAGGTACAGCAGATGGGACAAATAACACTCAAGAAATAAAAGTTACTACAATAATGTTTATAACTACAATAATTTTAAAATAAGAACTAGTGCGAAGCACTGGGCTAACCACTTTACATTCATTCCACCTTTATCTGTCAAAGCCACATTGGGTAGACACTATCATTCTGATTCTATTAAAGAGAAAACTGAAAATTACACAATAACTTTTTATAGCCACTGATGTCTTTCTAAGCTATAACTAGAATGTATGATTATGTGCCATTTAGTATGTGTTGGGCTATATTGTGCTGCCAGAGATAGAAAGCGTTAGACAGTCAATTGGCCAAGCAAATGTAAGGGATGAATATAGTAAAGAGCAGATGGACAACATCAACAGCTCAGTAATGCCTGGAAAGTGAAGGGAGGGAGCATCTTCAGGTAAGAAAGATTTGAGCATGTCCAGATTCCTTTGAGTGTATGGTGATGACCTCTTCTGCAGGAAAAGGATTTTAATAAATGACTGTGCATGTAGTACACATAAAGGAGCTAGACAGAGAGCTGGGGGTGGGGGAGAAGCTTTGTAGATCAAGGTGAGCTAGATAGAGACTGGATGGAATTCACCAGAACAAACTAGGAAAAGTTATTTGTTTTGAAGTCAAGTCAATGTCAAATGAATCAGCTTTAAGAATAAGTCCTAAAAATAAATCTGCTTCTATAGGGCTAAGTTTGAGTCATTCTATGGATTTCTAGAGTACTCAAAGATAAAGATGAATGTTGTTCAGAATCTTAGTATGCCAGAAGAGATTGTCAATTAATACACCTACAGCAAAACAACAGACTATTGTTCTCTCTCTAGAAGTGAGTTGTATAAAAAGCACTGATCATAAGATGGACAAATTTGGAGGGGTATAGCTTTATCACAAATATGTATCACAAATATGGAGAAATATTCTGTATCAGCCACAATGAGAAACCAAAGCCTTTTCTTTTTTTTCTTGATCTTTCTGCTTCCCTAAGTTCAATAGATGTATTCATTTATTTTCTTCACTATTCATCTAGCCTGCTTTCAAGGAAGGATCAATTATTCACAAATTGTTCTCAAAAGATTCAGATGTTAGGTCAAATACAAAAGATTCCCTAAAGAAGTTTTTTGTTTTTTTGGTTTTTTGTTTTTCAGACATAGCTAAAGTGCCATAATCATGAATCACCTTGCCTCTTGAAATGAAGAGCTACTGATTCAAACATTTTGTAATGTAAGTGGAGACTGTGTGAAAAATGGCTAGCTGTCCATCAAAAATTGGAGCTTCCCTGTCAGTGGGAAGCAAGATCTAAATACTGACTATATGATTCACCTCCTTTGTGCTGAGGTATAATCACATAAGTAGAATTCACAAACAATGAGCAACAGTGATGTATGAACTTCTGGGGCCAAAGGTTTTAAGAAAATGGTAGTAAATTCTCAGAGGGAGTCCACCAACTATAAACACTGCATTTGACAGATTCATAAGTGAGAAATAATGTTTGATTCTGCTAAGCCACAGAAATTTTGTTTTTGATGTTTTTGTTGTTTCACCAGTATCATAATTTTTTTTAAGTTATGCTACTTGGTTTTGGTTTTTCTTTTTAAGAAAAAGGTTTCAACTGCTATGAGAAGAATTTTTACAAATATCTCAAAGCAGGAACTTTCTGGATGTTCAATTCAGTTGCTCAGTCGTGTCCGACTCTTTGCGACCCCATGGACTCCAGCATGTCAGGTCTCCCCATCCATCACCAACTCCTGGAGTTTACTCAAACTCATGTCCATTGATCCTCTGCCATCCCCTTCTCCTCCTGCCTTCAGTCTTTCCCAGTATCAGGGTCTTTTCCAGTGAGTCAGTTCTTTGCATCAGTTGGCCAAATTATTGGAGTTTCAGCTTCAGCATCAGTCCTTCCAATGAATATTTGGGACTGGTTTCCTTTAGGATGGACTGGTTGGATCTCCTTGCAGTTCAGTCTTCTCTAACAAACATTTAAATATTCTTGTAGATAAACAAATATTTATTGATTATTAGTCATTGCTAAGCCCTGTTCCAAGCTATTTCCATTTATTATCTCATATCTTCACAGGAATCTATACAGTTAGCACTATTATTATCATCTCCACTCAAAAATGGGCAAACTGAGACAACAGACACTACACAATATGCTTATGATCACCAAACACTTCTTTACCATCAAGCTTCAATGCTCCTGTATACAAAAGCATAGTTCTAAGACTGTCTACAAAATACTTACATTCAGTATTGGGCAACAACAATAAAATTTTAGACTATTCAATAAAGCAAGCATTTGCAATATGAAATCAGACACACTTCTCCTTTTGGTTGCCCTGTTCAAATCTTCTACGTTCTAGTTACTCCCAGAAACTCTACCTTTTAAAAGTATAGCTATGGGGCTAAAAAGCTATGGCTTCCCTGGAGGCTCAGATGGTAAAGCATCTGTCTGCAATGCGGGAGACCCAGGTTCGATCGCTGGGTTGGGAAGATCCCATGCAAAAGAAAATGGCAACCCACTCCAGTACTCTTGCCTGGAAAATCCCATGGACAGAAGAGCCTGGTAGGTTACTGACCATGGGGTTGCCAAGAGTCGGACACTACAGAGCGACTTCACCTTCACTTTCACTATGGGACTAAAAATCATTTTAAAATGGGAAATATGAGTAATTTTTATTCTCTGAGAATTTTTCTAAACTTTTAATCTCTGAGAAATAAATAGTCTCTGACAGCATTAATGGATCACAATAAACTGTGGAAAATTCTGAGAGAGATGGGAACACCAGACCACCGAACCTGCCTCTTGAGAAATCTGTATGCAGGCCAGGAAGCAACAGTTAGAACTGGACATGGAACAACAGACTGGTTCCAAATAGGAAAA
>SJYQ01002679.1:0-14748 GCA_006410935.1 Redunca redunca
CTAAGGTCTTGGAGTCAGTGCTCCCACTCACAAAGCTCAGGGCTTGATCTCTCTCCAAAGACCAGCCTATGTCCAATCTACCAAGAGGAATTTCACCCGTAATGAAAGGGCCTTTACTTGAGTTCCAAAAGCCAGTGTGCAAGAACACAGTGGAGATATCTGACTCAGTGGAACCTCGGTATTGCCTGCCATGTAGACAGGCTTCCTTGGATTGCAAAAGATGATTACAAGGTCTGTTCTTGGCATAGGTCAGCAGAACTCTTGTAGAATTTTTAATGATGACCATTCTGGCCAGTGTGTGGTGATGCCTTGTTGTAGTTTTTATTTGCATTTCTCTAATAATTAGTGATGTTGAGCATCTTTTCATGTGCCCATTGGCCTATGTGCCTATTGGTATATTTTCTTTGGAGAAATGTCTATTGAGGTCTTCTGTTTTTTGATGGGATTGCTTGTTGTTTTGTTATTGATTGTATGAGCTATTTTTTATATTTTGAGTATTAAGCCTTTGTCCCATCATTTGCAGATATTTCCTTCTAGTTCATATTTTGGCTTTTCATTTTTGTTTATGGTTTCCTTTGTGGTGCAAAAGCTTATAAGTTTGATTAGGTCCCACTTGTTTATTTTTGCTTTTACTTCTATTGCCTTGGGAGACTGACCTAAGAAAACAATGGTGTGACTTATGTCAGAGAATTTTTTGCCTTTCTTCTCATCTAGGAGTTATATGGTATCATGCCTTATATCTAAGACTTTAAGCCATTTTGAGTTTACTTTTGTGTGTGGTGTGAGGGAGTATTCTAATTTCATTCTTTTACATGTAGCTGCTCAGCTTTTCCAGCACCACTTGCTGAAGAGACTGTCTTTTCTCCATTGTGTAGTCTTGCCTCCTTATTGAAGACATCGAACGTAGGTATGAGGGTTTACTTCTGGGCTCTCTATTCTGTTCCATTGAGTATAAATACTGTTCTGTTACATACTATACTATTTGACTATTTACTATTGATCAAGGCCCAGATTCTGTGACTTAATGTTAACTAGGCACAAATGGTTTTTTCCCAGTATAGATGCAAATTATGTGTGTTCCAAAGAAAAGGTAATTACAAAGATTACAGTTTTATTGCTCTATAGGACACTAACCATTTCTGGATTTAACATTGCAAACTTATTTCAGCATTCCTTTCCTTTCTTGACTATATAATTATCTGTTCCTCTAATGCTTTTGGAATCAGATTTGTAATGCTGCTTGTTCCCTTGTTAATGATATACACTCACTATATATTTTGTGAGTCATGTTTCTAGCTTTTTTAAAGTTATACTTTAGCAGAGCCCACTGACATTCCTGCATTCTAACTCTTCTGGGAATGCAAGACCAGTGGGTCTCCTCTAGCACACATGACCCTTTCTTCTGTGTCTCAAACAAAAGCTGTTTTAGGAAGACCCCAAATAAGACCAAAGCCCCAGACCCAACCTTCTATGGGGCTGCTTGAGGATACCTTGCTTCCTCCACAGTCAATACACAGCTCACTCACCTTCATAGGTGGGGGCTGCTGCCTGAAGGTGGCTGTCTGTCGAGTGTCCTGCTTCCTAGCCACTTGGAGTTGTTGGGCGGCAGCGGCTGCAGCGGCCAAGGATTCAGGGATCGGGGGCTCCTGAGGCTCTGTCTGCCACTCTGCTTTCTGTTTCTCAAAGTAACTTTGGAGAAAAGAAACGCTAGCTGGATCATTCTGAAAGCAAGGATAAGCTTACCCCTCTTAAGGACTCCATGCTACAGAATAAAGAGGGTTGGGCTGTGGATCACTGTAAAAAGTTCCTGCACCCTCTCCAGCACAAGGTTCTTCTCCATGCATACTAGGCCCACTGTCTGTTGGGAAAGGTAACCTTCCTGCTCCCTAGCTCTGACAGACTCAGGAAAATCAAGAAATCACAGGGCTATCTAAGTTCTCAAAGGGCATTTGCCTACCCTCCATCCCAAGTTCCTCTGCAGCATTCCTATTAAGTGTCCTCAGGCCTCTGCTGACATACCTGTAGGAATAAGAAGCTCATCACTTCCACAGGCAACCTGCTCTACCTTAAGGAAATTTGCTTCCTTCTACTGAACTGAACTCTATGTCTCTGTAAAGTAAGCCTAATTCTTAACTCTGAATCTTAAGATAAAATTCTAAGCTAGTCCCTGGAGGCCAGGAAAGTTCACCCTTCTGTATTTTCAAAGGTTTCTGGACACCTCTTATAGACCTTGACTTGACTTCTAGATCTTAAGAGTCACAGACACACAGACACATAAAGTCATAGACATAGTCCTATATTCTCAAAACCGCACAAAGAACTTTGAACGTCGTCTAGTAATTCTAGTCTAATCATCTAACAGCCCAACACAGAGACTTACCCAAGGTAATGCAACAAGTCAGACACTGACTGGCCTGGGGCTATGACAGGCTTTATGTGTGTATATATACATATGTGCATGTGCACGCACGTGTGTGTGTGTTGCAGGGGCAGGAGGCAGGCAGCTTACTCCAAGGAGAGCTTCTCCTCCTCTTCACATAGGTCAGGGAGCCTCTGTAGGCCCAGAGTCATGCGCAGGGCATCCACATGTTCCTTCAGTGGCTTATACTCATCATGTAGCCGCCGGGTAGACTCTAGCAGCTTGTTTAGGTCATTCTCAGACTGTTTGATAGTGTTTTCCATCTGGAACACAGAATGAGGTAGGCACACAGAAAAAACTCCAAGATTCTCAGTGACTCTACAGCTGAGTGGTTAAAAGCACAGGCTCCAGAGCCAGACCAATCTATGATTAACTCCTCAACCCACCACATATTCTTTGTGACTCTTGTCAAGCTTCAGTTTCTTCATCTATGTAATGGTGCTAATAATAGTACCTACCTCATACAATGTTGGTGAAGATTCAATGATTGAATTAATAGAAGCTCTCGGTATAGGGGCTATCACAGAGTAAAGGCTCAGTTTTGTTTGTTGGTGTTTAGTTGCTATGTCGTGTCCAACTCTTTGCTACCCTATGGACTGTAGCTCACCAGGCTCCTGTCCATGGGATTTCCCAGGCAAAAATACTGGAGTGGGTTGCCATTTCCTTCTCCAGAGCATCTTCCTGACCCTGGGATCATACCCACACCTCCTGAATTGGCAGGCAGATTCTTTACTGCTGAGACATGCGGGAAGCCCCCAAAAGCTCAATAAAATGGTAATTATTACTCAAATATAGAACGTTAAAGGTGGAATGGTCATTAGAACTTATGTAGTACACACACCACCACCATTTTACAGGTCAGAGAATTGAGACTCAGAAGGAACTTCCTCAGAGAAATGCTTCTTAGGAGCAAAGTCTAGAAAAAGCGTCAGGGCTTCTGTCTCCTAGGCCAGTGGCCCTTCTTCTAGATCAGTGTTTCCCAAAATGCAGTTACCAGATAAGCAGCATCAGCTGGGAACTCATTAGGAATGCCAGTTTTTAGGTACCACCCCAGACATAAGCAATCAGAGATTCTGGGGTGGGGTCCAACAATCTGTGTTTTAATAGAACCTCTAGATGACTTATGAGGCATGTTCAAGTTTGAGATCCACTGGTCCAGATCCTTGGTTAGCTGGTAGCAGAACTACCAACTCTTAATAAGACTGTCATATCCTGTGATCTCGTGACACAGAAAATCCCAAGTAACTATTATCCAAATTGCATTCATATTTTCTTTAAGATCCTAGGCCTGGCAATATCAGGAAGTAAATATTGCCAGATAAATGAGTTTCCCAAGAATGGAAACTTAGCTCCTTCAAATGTAATTTAAAAACAAAACTATTTCTCATTATCATAGGCTCTAAGGGTTGGAAAGAGCCCTACAGATCACCACCTCCAATCTCCCTCCTGGTGAAGAAATCACCAGTACCATTGCCCAGACAGGTGATCATCCAGACTGTGCTTTAATAACTCTAAAACGTGGGAAACCTATCACCTTAGCAGGCAGTTCATTCCCCACATTCTAAGAGTCTCCAAAAGAGAGACTCAAATGAGGGAGCCCCAGCTTGATAGGCTGGCAAAGATGATTTGTTTGGCCTAGTTGAAAGCTTTGGAGCCCTAAATTTAAGTTAGATCCCAGAGGCATCTGCCTGCTCAGTCCCCCCACCGAACCCCACCACCAGAGACATCTGCCTGCTCTGCTTTCCCCCAAGGCTAGCTCTCAACTCCCAGACTCCCAGAATCAGAGCACATCAGAGCTGAAAAAGAACTCAGAAGTGGCTGAATCCCTCTCATGGCACAGAGAGGGAAAATGAGGCCCAGAGAGAAGGAACTTGTCCAGTGATACACAGTCAATCAGTGACAGAACCAGGGCTGGATCTCAGAACTCCTAGATTCTTCCATTTAACCACAGCCTGATGTCTACTCCCCTAAGTTGGCCACAGTCACATCTTGAGGAGAGGTCACAGCTCTCACTACAGCCTATTCCTCCACAAAGTGCCCAGAAATAGGCTTCAGGCAGCCAGCCACATACCACATTGATATCAGCGTGGATGAGTCGGAGTTCCTCCACATGGGCCATCTTCTCCTGTAGCAGGAGGTCCATCTCCTGCTTGTATTCCTTCAGGTGCCTCTCCTCTGATTCAAGGGCCTCAAACTCAGCCTTCAAACGGGTTTTGATCTTTTCCATCTGCAGGGTCTTGTTCCTGCAGTCCCCCAAATGGAGGAAACAGATCAGCAGGAGGAGGAAGGAAAGGGGGAATGGAGTACAGAGTTAGGCCCTGAGCCAGGGCTATCTTGTTAAGTCATCTTTCTAAGTTTCCCTCTCTTTAGGCAGAAGCAACCTGAAGATATGCCCTCAAAGGTAGGGGATTCTTCTAACATAAAAGCTCAGTGAGTCTCAAATGTGGGTAATTGAATTTCTTGATGGAACATTTGGAATTGTGGGTCAGGTTTTAGCTGTTAGATTGATTCAAGGGAGAGTACCACTAGCATTTAGTGGACATGAGACAGAAATGCTAAACAGTCACAATGAACAGTAAAGTCTCATCACACAACATCCAGAAAAACAAACAAACAAACAAACAAACAAACAAAAAAAAACCTCTAGATAAGCACTACCCAATACATTTTCTACAATGGAGGAAATCTTCTGTACCTATGCTTTATAATACAGTAGACACCAGGCACATGTAGCTTTGTTATTGTTTAGTCCCTCGGCCGTGTCTGACACCTTATGACCCCATGGACTGCAGGATTCCAGGATTCCATCTTCTTCACTGTTTCCCGGAGATTGCTCAGTTCAGTTCAGTTGCTCAGTCGTGTCTGACTCTTTGTGACCCCATGAATCGCAGTACGCCAGGCCTCCCTATCACCAACTCCCGGAGTTCACTCAGACTCACGTCCATCGAGTCAGTAATGCCATCCAGCCATCTCATCCTCTGTCGTCCCCTTCTCCTCCTGCCCCCAATCCCTCCCAGCATCAAAGTCTTTTCCAATGAGTCAACTCTTCGCATGAGGTGGCCAAAGTACTGGAGTTTCAGTTTTAGCATCATTCCTTCCAAAGAAATCCCAGGGCTAATCTCCTTCAGAATGGACTGGTTGGATCTCCTTGCAGTCCAAGGGACTCTCAAGAGTCTTCTTCAACACCACAGTTCGAAAGCATCCATTCTTCAGCACTCAGCCTTCTTCACAGTCCAATTCTCACATCCATACATGACCACAGGAAAAACCATAGCCTTGACTAGACGGACCTTAGTCGGCAAAGTAATGTCTCTGCTTTTCAATATGCTCTCTAGGTTGGTCATAACTTTTCTTCCAAGGAGTAAGCGTCTTTTAATTTCATGGCTGCAGTCACCATCTGCAGTGATTTTGGAGCCCCAAAAAATAAAGTCTGACACTGTTTCTACCGTTTCCCCATCTATTTCCCATGAAGTGATGGGACCAGATGCCATGATCTTCATTTTCTGAATGTTGAGCTTTAAACCAACTTTTTCACTGTCTTCTTTCACTTTCATCAAGAGGCTTTTTAGTTCCTCTTTACTTTCTGCCATACGGATGGTGTCATCTGCATATCTGAGATTATTGATATTTCTCCCAGCAATCTTAATTTCAGCTTGTGTTTCTTCCAGTCCAGCGTTTCTCATGATGTACTCTGCATATAAGTTAAATAAGCAGCGTGACAATATACAGTCTTGATGTATTCCTTTTCCTATTTGGAACCAGTCTGTTGTTCCATGTCGAGTTCTAACTGTTGCAATCAGTGATGCCATCCAACCATCTCATCCTCTCTTGTCCCCTTCTCCTCCTGCCTTCAACCTTTACCAGCATCAGGGTCTTTTCTAATGAGTAATACTACATTAGGTGGCCACAGTATTGGAGTTTCAGCTTCACCATCAGTCCTTGCAATGAATATTCAAGGTTGATTTCCTTTAGGATTGACTGGTTTAATCTCCTCTCAGTCAAAGGAACGCTCAAGAGTCTTCTCCAACACCACAGTTCAAAAGCATCAATTCTTCAGTGCTCAGCTTTCTTTATATTCCAAATCTCACATCCATACATGACAACTGGAAAACCATAGCTTTGACTATATGGATATTTGTTGGGAACGTAATGTCTCTACTTTTTAATACACTGACTAGGTTTGTCATAGCTTTCCTTCTAAAAGGCAAGTGTCATTTAATTTCATGGCTCTAGTCACCATCCACAGTGATTTTGGAGCCCAAGTAGATAAAACCTGCTACTGCTTCCACTTTTCTCCCTTCTATATGCTATGAAGTGGCAGATGCCATGATCTTAGTTTTATGAATGTTGAGTTTTTAGCCAGCATTTTCAATTTCCTCTTTTACTTTCAGCAAGAGGCTCTTTAGTTCTTCTTTGCTTTCTGCCATTAGGGTGGTGTCATCTGCATATCTGAGGTTGTTGGGATTTCTCCTGGAAATCTTGACTCCAGCTTGAGCTTCATTCAGTCTGGCATTTCCCATGACATATTCTGCATGTGAGTTAAATAAGCAGGGTGACAACATACAGCCTTGACCTACTCCTTTCCCAATCCGGAACCAGTTCATTGTTCCATGTCCAGTTCTAACTGTTGTCTCTTCTCCTCACACAGGTTTCTCAGGAGGCAGGTAAGGTGGCCTAGTATTCCCATCCCTTTAAGTATTTTCCACAGTTTCTTGTGATCTACACGGTCAAAAACTTTAGCATAGTCAATGAAGCAAATTTAGATGTTATTTTCTGGAATTATCCTGCTTTTTTATGGCCCATCAGATGTTGGTAAGTTGATCTCTGGTTCCTTTGCCTTTTGTAAATTCACATCTTGTGAATCTGGAAGTTCTTTGTTGATGTACTGTTGAAACCTGGCTTAAAGGATTTTGAACTTTTCCTTGCTAGCATGTGAAATGAGTGCAATTGTGCAGTCGTTTGAACATCTTTGGGATTGCCTTTCTTTAGGATTGGAATGAAAACTGACCTTTTCCAGTCCTGTGGCTACTGCTGAGCTTTCCAAATTTGCTGGCAAATTGAGTGCAGCACTTTCTCAGCATCATCTTTTACGATTGAAAAGCTCAGCTGGAATTCCATAACTTCCACTTACTTTTTCTGTAGTAATGCTTCCTCAGGCCCACTTGACTTCACACTCCAAGTTGTCTGGCTCTAGGTAAGTGATCACACCATCATAGTTATCTGGGTCATTAAGATCTTTTCTGTATCATTTGCCTGTGTATTCTTGCCATGTCTTCTTAATGTCTTCTATTTCATGTAGCTACTGAGCATTCAAAATATGGCTAATGCAAGTGAGGAATTGAATTTTGAATTTTGTTTAATTTTAAAATTAAGTTTTAACAGTCACATGGGAATAATGGCTCTCATATTGGAGCACACAACTCTATAGGGTCTCCTCATCAGTTCCAGAAGAGGCAGGGGATGGGAAGAACTGCAGTTCATTTCTTTCCTTAGAAAAATAAAGCCCATTTCTGGTTGTTAATCCACAGATGCATACCATTGTTCTCAGTAATCCCACTTTATTCTAAGGAAATAAGTTAAGGAAGAAAAAAGTTAATACACATGGGTATGTTTTCTGGGCTACAGGTGAAATTGGATTGTTTGGCAGATACTAAAAGGAATCATTATGAAGACTTGTGACACAGAAAATTTTGAAGATATTCAATAAAATATAGAAAGGTATATACACTAAGATGCATTTTCATAATACACATGCATGTGACTAAAAAAATTTGGCAAGAGTACAGTTTCAAGGCTCTTTGGGACCACTGAAGCCTGCCTAAGTGAAAGAGCCTTAAAATTTTGGAAGGAAGCCACTCTAGTGCACACTGTTGTCCTCCAACTTGCTCTCTACTTTCTGGTTCTCAAGTTCTGTCTAACCATTATCTATTACTCAGATTAGGTATCTCCTTTATTCTACCTCTTTAGCTGGCTTTCTCATCTTCCTCAGTCCATCCATCCCATGGTTATTTTTGATCCACACCCTGGCCTCTGACCTCAGCTTGTTTCTGTCTTATTTCTCTCTCCTTTATTAACACTGCCTGTAGCTCCTGCCTCAAAATGTGACCCTCAATGGCACAGAGCCACAGAAAGAATTATGTTAGGTGGGTAGCTGATGATAGGGGAATTCTTTTCTTTCAATATTCAAAAATTTCTTTTCAAGTTATTATATTGCTTTTACCTTAGGAAAGGTTAAAAGGATGGGTATTATTATCACATTTGTAAAAAAAGGAACTTGGGGGTTTGGGATGGTAAGTTGCCCAAGACAAGAGAGCTAGTAAATGGGATGTTGGTGTTTGAACTCAGGACTCTCTAATCCACCCACTACTCCACATGGCCTGATGAGAATTACCAGGCTAACGGGCATAATAAACATACTGAGTGTCCTTGGGATATCTGCTCAACTACCTTACAGAGGGATGATAATGGTTTTTACTGATCAATTAATCCACTGTTTGGAGCTCCTCACATCTAGACTTCTATTCTCTTCCTCTGGATTACTCAGGGCTCTCTAGAGTCTCAGTCCCTTTGCCGGAAATCCAGGTTGGGGAATCTGCTGTGTGTCCTGCAACTTTTGCAACAGTTTGAGAAGTTCTTTGATACAATTGTTTTCCAGTTTGTGGGCCATCTGCTTGGTGGCTCTATGATGGGGCGAAAGGCAAGCTTCTTCAAGAAGAGTTATGCCACATGCAGCACCTTCTAGGTTTGCTGCAGCCAGAGCCCCTGTCCCCATGGTGGCCACTGCTGATCCATGCCTCCACAGGAGAGACTCAGTTAAAAGCAGCTTGGCCTTGGAGTACAAAATGAAGCAGGGCGGAGGCTAACAGAGTTTGGACAAGAGAATGCACTGGTCATAGCAAACACCCTCTTCCAACAATACAAGAGACAACTCCACACATGGACATCACAAGATGGTCAACACCCAAATCAGATTGATTACGTTCTTTGCATCCAAAGATGGAGAAACTCTATACAGTCAGCAAAAACAAGACCAGGTGCTGACTGTGACTCAGATCATGAATTCCTTATTGCAAAATTCAGAATTAAATTGAAGAAAGTAGGGAAAATCACTATACCATTCAGGAATGACCTAAATCAAATCCCTTATGATTATACAGTGGAAGTGACACATAGATTCCAGGGATAAAATTTGATAGACAGAGTGCCTGAAGAACTGTGGATGGAGGTTCATAACACTTTACAGAAGGCTGTGGTCAAAACCATCCCCAAGAAAGAGAAATGCAAAAAGGTTGAGAGAGAGAGAGAGAGAGAGAGAGAGAAGAGAAGCAAAAGGCAAAGGAGAAAAAGAAAGATATATCCATCTGAATGCAGAGTTCCAAAGAATAGCAAGAAGAGATAAGAAAGCCTTCCTCAGTGACCAATGAAAAGAAATAGAGGAAAACAACACAATGGGAAAGACTAGAGATCTCTTCTAGAAAATTAGAGATACCAAGGGAACATCTGATGCAAAGATGGGCATAATAAAGGACAGAAATGGTATGGACCTAACAGAAGCAGAATAAATTAAGAAGAGGTGGCAAGAACACACAGAAAACTATACAAAAAAAATATCTTAATGACCCAGATAACAACGATGGTGTGATCATTTTCCTAGAGCCAGACTCCTGGAGTGTGAAGTTAAGTGGGCCTTAGGAAGCATCACTATGAACAAAGGCAGTGGAGGTGACGGAATTCCAGCTGAGCTATTTCAAATCCTAAAAGAGGATGCTGAGAAAATGCTACACTCAAGATGCCAGCAAATTTGGAAAACTCAGCAGTTTCCACGGGACTGGAAAAGGTCAGTTTTCATTCCAATCCCAAAGAAAGGCAATGCCAAAGAATGTTCAGACTACCGCACAATTGCAATAATCTCACGTACTAGCAAAGTAATGCTCAAAATTCTCTAAGCAAGGCTTCAACAGTACGTGAACCGAGTATTTCCAGATGTACAAGCCAGATTTATAAATGGCAGAGGAACCAGAGATCAAATAGCCAATATCCATTGGATCATAGAAAAAGCAAAAGAATTCTGGAAAAAACAATTTACTTTTGCTGCATTGACTACACTAAAGCCTTTGGCTATGTGGATCACAACAAACTGAAATATTCTTTAAGAGATGGAAATACCAGACCACCTTTCTTGCCTCCTGAGAAACCTGTATGCAGGTCAAGAAGCAACAGTTAGAGCCAGATATGCAGCAATGGACTGCTTCCAAATTGGGAAAGGAGTACATCAAAGCTGTATATTGTCACTCTGCTTATTTAAGTTATATGTAGAGTACATCATGCAAAATGCCAGACTGAGGAAGCACAAGCTGAAATCAAGATTGCTGGGAGAAATATCAATAACCTCAGATATGCAGATGACTCCAACCTTTTGTCAGAAAGCAAAGAGGAACTAAAGAGCCTCTTGATGAAAGTGAAAGAGGAATATGAGAAAGCTGGCTTAAAATTCAACATTCAAAACATAAAGATCATGACATCTGGTCCCAACACTTCATGGCAATAGATTGGGAAACAATGGAAACAGTGACAGACTTTATGTTCTTAGGTTCCAAAATCACTGCAGATGGTGACTGAAGCCATGAGATTAAAAGGTGCTTGCTCCTTGGAAGAAAAGCTATGACAAACCTAGACTGCATATTAAAATGCAGAGACACTACTTTGTCAACAAAGGTCTGTCTAGTCAAAGCTATAGTTTTTCCAGTAGTTACGTATGAATGTGAGAGTTGGTCCATAAAGAAAGCTGAATGCCAAAGAATCGATGCTTTTGAATTGTAGTATTGGAGAAGACTCTTGAGAGTTCCTTGGGCTTCAAGGAGATCAAACCAGTCAATCCTAAAGGAAATCAATCTTGAATGTTCATTGGAAGAATGGAAGCTGAAGCTACAAATCTTTGGCCACCTGATACAAAGAACTGACTCATGGAAAAGCCCCTGATTTTGGGAAACATTGAAGGCAGGAGGAAAAGAGGACCACAGAAGATGAGATGGTTGGATGTCATCACTGACTTGAGAAACATGTTTGAGCAAACTCCAGGAGCTGGTGATGGACAGGGAAGCCTGGCGTGCTGTAGTCCTTTGGGTCTCAAAGTGTCGGACATGACTGAGCTACTGAACTGAACTGAGATGATATATAGAGCAGTCTATATTTCACTTATCCCTACCTCAATTTACAAAAGGGATAACTGAGATTCAGAGTGATACAGTACCTCACTCTGATTCATACAGCCAGTCTGTGGCAGTGCTGGGCCTAGAACTCATTTGTGCAGAACCATATATGAAAGGAACATTGGCTTTAGATTCAGATAGAGAATAATTCCTAATTCTGCCTCTGACTAGCTATTTTCCCTTAGACAAAATGAATAACAACTATATCCATAGTTTAATTGTATTCATTGTGCACTGATTCTGTACCAATTATAGAGGGCTTAATGATACATTCATTCAACAAATACTTATGCAACGTCTATTACATGCCAGCCACTGTACTAGCTGCTAGAGATAGAGCAGAGAACAGGACAGTCTGTGGAGAAGAAGCTTCCTCTAATGGGGAAAATAGACCCTGAACACGTGTAAAACAGTGATGAATAATATGGATGAGATGCAGATTGGAATGGAAGGACACACCAAAGGGTTCTAACATATTCTGAGGGGCACCATAGTCAAGAGGGCAGTCAGGGGAAGCTCCCTTGAGAACCTGAGAATGTGACATCTAAGCTAAGACCTGGAGAATATGTAGGAGGTAGCTGGTGGGTAGCAGATAGACACTGAGTAGAGCATTTCAGGCAGAGAGAATACTATTAGCAATGGGCCTGGAACGGAAAAGGATATGACACATTAGAGGAACTGAAAAAAGGTCAGTGTATCTGGAACATCTACTGCAAGAGGTGTGTGTATAGGGGAAGAAGGTGTCTGAGATGAAAGTAGGGAAGTTGCCAGAATACAGCCTGGGGACTGAGTTAAGGAGTTAGTACATTTATCTTCCGGAGAAGGGACAATTGTTATAGAACTTTAAGCAGCAGGAGAGTGACATAATCTGATTATCTCATTTCACTTCTCTTAACCCTGGTCTAATAATAATAATAATAATCCAGGAATAATAATAGCATTTACCTTTCACAGGTTGCATGGTAAGGGTTAAATGAGCTAAGACAGGAAAAGTCCCCAAGCAGAGTATATGGCACATGGTGGGCACTTAACAAATAATACCTCTCCCTGCCCACACTGCCCATCTCTTCTGTTATGGCTATCTCCTTTACTATAGTGGTTTAAACTTGTTATAAAGAGCCTACAGTGGGTACAATGTATGCATAATGTATGTGTATGCATGTGTGCACATGTACTAGCATGAGCACCAAGGTTTAATACCACTTACAAAGATTATAATAATCATTAGCATAAGAATAATGGCATTTTATAGGGCTGGCTCAAGCCTTCCTAATTTGTAATCTATTCAGTTAAGATACTAGCAATTAGTACTCAAATCAGGGGTGAGAGGTCTCTCTCATTGACACTCTATAAATCAACATAGTATATACTTCTCTACTTGGGTGAGTGCCTTTTATCTAATCCTCCCTCCCCCATCCATATCTTCCATACATGTCCAACATTGCTTATAGACAACCCCAAGTTGTTGGGCAGGATACAGTGCAATACCAGATTAAATAAAAATAAACCAAAGGTTTTCACCTGGTGGGGTCACAGTTAAAGTGCTGCCTGGATTTGGAAAATCAAGGGCACAAAGGCTTCCGCAAAGCACCGTGGTATTTTCTCTCCTTGGGGAGGAGGACTGTCACCAGCAAAATGGCAACTTTATCCTTTGGGTATGAGGCCCAGGGTAGCCACAGCCCAAGGTATTTGGAGCCTTTTTCTATTGTCTACTGTGGCAAGAAATGCCTAGGACTGCAGACACCAACTAAGGAGCAGGAGGGCTGACTCCTTGTTATGAGAGGGAAGCAGAGTTATTTACTGCTATTTCTAAAGTCATTTTCTCAGGGTTTGGGGGGCGGGGAGCCTGGCCCATCCTTTAGTGGAGGGACAGCTGTATTATTGCAGCCTTTGATGGTACTACAGTTACCCCTTAGCAGTGGTCTATCCTGCTTATGGAAATGCAATGGCTTCAGCACCGTTTTTTGTAAAGACTGTCCTTCCTTTGTTGTATTACATTTTCGCCTGTCAAAAATCACTTGGCTATACTTCTATGGGTCAATTTCTGGCTTCTCAATTTGGTTCAATTATCTATATGTCTGTCCCTTTGCTGATATCACCCAGTTTTAATCACTGTAGCTATGTAATACGTTTTGAAATCAGGAAGTATGATTTCTACCACTTTATTTTTATATCTCAAGATTCTTTTGGCTATTCTAGTTCTTTTGCCTTGCCATATAAATTTTAGAATAATTTTGTCTATATCTACCAAAAATCTTTCTAGGATTTTGATGGGAATTTTGTTAAATTTGTATATTGATTTGGGAGGACTGGTGTCTTTATTATATTGACTCATCTTCTAAACCCTGGATACAGTGTCCTTCTATTCAGATCTCCTTTGATTTCTTTTATTAGCATTTTGTAGTTTTCAGCAAAAAGTGCTAGACATTTTTTTGTTAAATCTTTGTCACACTTAGGAATTTCATGCTTCTGAATACTTGTAAGTTGTTTCATACTTTGTAAACATAGTTTCCACATGCACATTGCTATTTATAATGCTGATCTTAATTCTGCAATCTTGTTGACTCACTTATTTGATATAGGAGTTTGTTTGTTTTGTTTTTGAATTATCAGGATTTCCTACATGACAAATCATGTTATCTGAAAACAAGAACAGTTTTACTTTCCATCTTGTATGTCTTTTATTTACTTTCTTGTCTAACCTCTAGAGCTATATTGACTAGCAGTGCTGAGAGTGGACATCCTTGCTTTGCTCATGATCTAAGTGGGAAAGCATTCATTTTTTCAGAAGTGTAATATTAGCTAGCCAAAGGCTATTCACAGATGTATTTTATCAGGTTGAGAAAGTACTCCCACCGCCGCTCATAGTTTTTTTAAGAGATTTTATCATAAATATGTGCTGAATTTTGTCAAGTGTTTTATCTGTATTTCTGGACATAATCATGATATTTTTCTTCCTTAGCCTTTTAATATGATATGTAACATTGATTTATTTTTGAATAACAAACTAGCCTTGCATCTCTAGAATAAACCTCTCTTGGTCATGGGGTCAGTTCTTTTTATATATAGTTGAATTCTATTTGTTAATACTTTGATGATGATTTTTACATCTATAACCAT
>SJYQ01002679.1:26017-39553 GCA_006410935.1 Redunca redunca
AAAGTGTTGTACTCAATATGCCAACAAATTTGGAAAACTCAGCAGTGGCCACAGGACTGGAAAAGGCCAGTTTTCATTCCAATCCCAAAGAAAGGAAATGTAAAAGAATATTTATATTATCATACAATTATGCTCATTTCATATGCTAGCAAAGTAATATTCAAAATCCTTCAAGCTAGGCTTCAACAGTACATGAACCAAGAACTTACTGATATATAAGCTGGATTTAGAAAAGGAAGATGAACCAGAAATCAAATAGGATTGGATCATAGTGAAAGCCAGGGAATTCCAAAAAAATATCCATTTCTGCTTCATTGACTATGCTAAAGCCTTTGAATGTGTTCAGTTCAGTTCAGTTCAGTTTCTCAGTTATGTCTGACTCTGTGATTCCATGCACTGCAGCACGCCAGGCTTCCCTGTCCATCACCAACCGCCAGAGCTTGCTCAAACTCATGTCCATTGAGTCGGTGATGCCATCCAACCATCTCGTCTTCTGTTGTCCCCTTCTCCTCCTGCCCTCAATCCTAGCATCAGGGTCTTTTCCAATGAGTCAGCTCTTCGTATCAGGCGACCAAAGTATTGGAGTTTTAGCATCAGTCCTTTCAGTGAGTATTCAGGACTGATTTCCTTTAGGATTGATTTGTTTGATTTCCTTGCAGTCCAAGGGACTCTCAAGAGTCTTCTCCAATACCACAGTTCAAAAGCATCAATTCTTCAGCACTCAGCTTTCTTTATAGTTCAACTCTTATGTCCATACATGACTATTGGAAAAACCATAGCTTTGACTAGATGGACCTAGTCACAGTAATGTTTCTGCTTTTTAATATGCTATCAAGGTCTGTCATAGCTTTTCTTCCAAGGAGCAAGTGTCTTTTAATTTCATGGCTGCAGTCACCATCTGCAGTAATTTTGGAGCCCCCCAAAATAAAGTCTGTCACTGTTTCCATTGTTTCCCCATCTATGTGCCATGAGGTGATGTGACCGGATGCCGTGATCTCAGTTTTTTGAATGTTGAGTTTTAAGCCAGCTTTTTTACTCTCCTCTTTCACTTTCATTAAGAGGCTCTTTAGTTCTTCGTTTTCTGCCAAAAGGGTGGTGTCATCTGCATATCTGAGGTTATTGAAGTTTCTCCCGGCAATCTTGATTCCAGCTTGTGCTTTATCCAGCCAGGAATTTCATATGATGTACTCTGTATATAAGCTAAATAAGCAGGGTGACAATAGGCAGCCTTGATGTACTCCTTTCCCAATTTGGAACCAGTCTGTTGTTCCATGTCCAGTTTTAACTGTTGCTTCTTGACATGCATACAGATTTCTCAGGAGGCAGGTAAGGTGGTCTGTTATTCCCATTCTTGAAGAATTTTCCACAGTTTGTTGTGATCTACACAGACAAAGTCTTTGACATAATCAATAAAGCAGAAGTAGATGTTTTTTCTGGAACTGTTAGTTTTCCTGTGAGTCAATGGATTTTGTAATTTTGATCTCTGGTTCTTCTGCCTTTTCTAAATCCAGGTTGATCATCTAAAAGTTCACAGTTCATGTAATGCTGAAGCCCACACCACATCCTTGACTGTGTGGATCACAACAAAATGTGGAATATTCTTAAAGAGATGGGAATACCAGACCACTTCACCTGTCTGCTGAGAAATTTGTATGCAGGACAAAAAGCAACAGTTATAACTGGACATCAACAGGATTGGTTCAAAATTAGGAAAGGACTATTTCTTGACTGTGTATCATCACCCTGCTTATTTAACTTCTATGGAGAGTACATCATCCAAAACGCTGTGCTGGGTCAGATTGCCCAGAGAAATATCAACAACCTCAGATATGCAGACAATACCACTCTAATGGCAAAAAGCAATGAATAACTAAAGAGCCTCTTGATGAGGGTGAAAAAGCTGGCTTAGATTTCAACATTCAAAAACAAAGATCATGGCATCTGGTCCCATCCCTTCATGGCAAATAATTTGGGAAAACGTGGAAACAGTGACAGACTTTATTTTCTTGGGTGCCAAAATCACTGCAGATGGTGACTGCAGCCACAAAGTTAAAAAATGCTTGCTCCTTGGGAAAAAAAGCTATGATGAGCCTAGGTGGCATATTAAAAAGCAGAGACAACTGTCTGTTGACTAACATTTGAATAGTCAAAGCTTTGGTTTTCCAGTATTCGTGTATGGATATGAGAGTTGGACGAAAAAGAAGTCTGATAAACTGATGCTTTTGAATTGTGGTGTTGGATAAGATTCTTGAGAGCCCCTTGGTCTGAAAGGAGATCTAACCAGTTAATCCTAAAGGAAACCAACCCTGAATAATCATTTGAAGGTCTGATGCTGAAGCTGATGCTCCAATATTTTGATCCAAAGAGGCAACTCATTGGAAAATGCTCTGTTGCTGGGGAAGATTGAGGGCAGGAAGAGAGGGGGATGACAGAGGATGAGATTTTTGGATAACATCACTGACTCAATGGACATGAGTTTGAGCAAACTCCAGGAGATAGTGAGGGACAGAGAAGCCTGGTGTGCTGCAGTCTATGGGGTTGCAGAGTCAGACATGACTTAGTGACTAAGCAGTGAACAACACAGGGGAAAAAAGGAGAGGGAAAGATAAAATCTATCGGCCTATTTACTTGTAGAGATCTCTAGATATTGTGAGTGTTATGGACTAAATCTTGTTCTTCCAAAATCTGTACGTTGCAGCCCTAATCCCAAACGTGGGTCAAGTTTAGAGGGAGAGCTTTAGAGAGATGATTAAGGTTAAATGTAGTCATAAATGTGGGACCCTAATACTATTGGAGTGATGCCCAAGAAGAGGGAGATATATGTGAAGACACAGCAAAAACGCAGCTGACTATAAGCCAGGAAGAGAGCCCTCACAAGAAAGCAAATTTGCTGGCACTTTGTCCATGGACTTCTAGCCTCCAGAACTATGAGAAGACAAATGTCTGTTGTTTAAAACACCCCATCTGTGACATTATGTCTTGGAAGACCAAGCAGATTAACACAGATTTCAGTACCATGAAGTGGGATACTACTTTAATAAAAATCTAAAAATGTAGAAGTGGGTTTGGAACTAGGTGATGAGTAGAAGCTGAGAGAGTTTTGAGGTACATGCTAGAAAAAGCCTATATTGCCTTTAAGTGACTGTTACAAACTGGAGAAAAATTCATCCTTATTATAAAGTGGTAAAGGATTCAGCTGAAATTTGCTCTAATGTTTTGTGAAGGTAATAACTGTGCTCAATGAAGTTAGATATTTAGTTGAGGAGATTTTTAGGCAAAGTGTGCATGTGAAGAGCTGCTGCTTATAGTGAAATGCAAGAGGAGAGAGATAAATCAAAAGAATAATTAAATAAGAGGAACCAAAACTTGAATATTTGAAAAATTCTCATTCTATCCACATTGCCAAAAATATAAAGCATGTTCTGGAGTGAACACCAAGGATGTGCCTAGAAAACCACTCCCTGAGGAGATTACTCATGATTTTAATCAGGTATCTCAGCAGAAGTCAGGAATAGAGACGAGACTATGTAAACACAGACACTGTCAGCATGGACCAGGGAAGCAGAGAGAGGATGAAGTAAAGGGAAGAGTTTGGAATCTACAAGACAGGACAATAGAGTTATTTAGCTGCAAACATGCTTCATCCTTCAAGTAAATAATGGCACCAAAGGTGATTTAGAGGTCATCAGGGCTGTAATTCCCACCATTGGATCTAGACCTAACAGACCCTGGAGGAAAGGCTGTTGCCTCCTCAGTTTCAGTGGGCCAGGCTGTCTCTGACTAGTGCCTCAGGAGAAAAGTGACAGCAAAATGCTGTGAGGGTGGGGGTGATACTGCCCAAGGCATCCAGCCAAAGATTATTCTTCAGCCTGAAAAATCTAAAGAAATTTGCCTTGTTAGGTTTTGCACTTTCTTGAGATCTATCATTCCTCTCTTCTTTCTGATTTCTCCCTTTTCAAAAGGGAATGTTTTTCCTATGCCTGTCCTACCATTATATTTGGGAAGCAGATCATTTGTCTGATTTCACAGCTGGAGAGGAGTTTTGCCCTTTGGATGAATCAGACCTCAAGTCTCATTGAACCCTAAAATTAGATGATATACAGATGAGTCTTTTGACTGGGCATATGTGCTGGAATGCATTAAGACATTTGGGGCTGTTGGGAAGGGATGAATGGATTTTGCATGTGAGAAGGACATGCACTTGGTAAAAGTCATAGGGAAGAATGTTATGGAATGTATTGAGCTCCCTGATATATGTATGTTCAAGCTCTAAGCCCCAAAGTACTTCCAGGTACTTTGAGAGAAATTTTAGGGAGGTATAGGTTAACCTCAAAAATATTTGGAGAGAAAACTTTTAGGGAAGTATAAAGTTAAATGAGCTCATCAGAGTAGGGCCCTAATCTGGTAGTACTGACATCCTTATAAGTGGAGATAGGGACACATGAGCTCTTTCAGGGAAGAAGCAGCCATTTACAAGGAAAGGAAGAGAGCCCTTACCACAAATCAAGATTTCTGGTATCTATATCATGAATTTCTAGCCTCCAGAATTGAGAGAGAATAAAGGTCTGTTATTTAAGACACTCAGAATATCCTTTGTTTCTTTGTGGCAGACTAAGCTGACTAATTCTCACACGCACACAGATTATAGACCAATGATACCATATAGGTTTCACATGGCACTCTGATATTAAGATCCAGGATTCTTTGCTTCTAATGTGGCCACTTACCACGTTTTACCTGTCTACCCTTCCAAGGATAGACTCTCACTTTGCTTCCATTCGCCCCCTGTACAAGCAATTTGATCAATATTCTTGTACTTGTCTGTGTAAATTTGTGTGTGTGTGGGGGGTCTCTATCCAAAGAATGGGAAATCTGGTGCACAGTTAAGGTATATTCTTATCTTATCTAAGCAGTGCCAATTTGCTGTGCATGATGTCTACACCAGTTCACACTCCTTGTAGTAGTGCATAAGGGCACCTGTACCTGTGCTTGCACTCAAAAAGGAAGAGCAGTGTGGAAGCTTGGTTGGAGATCTGTAACAGAATATATCCTGAGCCAGTTTCCTTCCTCTCTTAATCTCTGCCTGACTCAGCTAGCAGCTCTATCCCACCACCATCAAGATATGATTAAGAACTGATTAACCAAATTATTGTGTTCTGCTTACCTTCACACCCCATCCTTGATCTCTGGGGGTCAAATGGAAATTTATCTGAAGTTCTCTTTATCAGTTCAGTTCAGTTCCGTCACTGAGTCGTGTCTGACTCTTTGCGACCCCATGAACTGCAGCACGCCAGGCTCCCCTGTCCACCACCAACTTCTGGTGCTTGCTGAAACTCATGTCCATCGAGTTGGTAATGCCTCTCTGTATATATTTGGGCAATTGCAGTGAAGTCAAACACTTGGCACAGACAGCAGCCAAGTGATTCACATACAACAAGTAGGAATCACAGACCAGTGTGGGTAGAACCTGAGCATATGTGAAGCCCCAGGCTGGGAAGGACCTTCGTAGGCATTTGTTGTCCCTTTCCCAACCACTGCTTAAGTTCTTTCTATAATAAATCGCTTCCAGTGTTCAGTTAGGCTATTCTTGAACAACTTAGTCACAGATCACTTCACCATTTTTTTAGATAATCCATTCCTTCTATAGGCAGTTCCAACAATTTGAAACCCTAGGGCCATACAGAACACAAATACTCCTTGGCCCACAAAATTCATCCTCCCCTCCTTCCATAATAATAGAACCTCTTATTGTCATCTGGGTATGTGCCACCTGGACTAAGGGCTATATTTCTGCCTCTCCTTTGTAGCTTTTTCTGGCCACATGACAGTTTTCTGGCCAATGGAATGAACACACAAGCAATATATGCAACGTCTAGGCTATGATCCTAAAGGGAAGGAGCATGTCATTCACTTCCCCTCTGCACTCTTCCCACTGCCTAATATGTATACACAACATCAAGCTATCTTCAACCACGTAGATGAGGGCTACACCCTGTACATGGTGATGCAATAAGATAAAAACAGCTTGAGTCCCCAACATGGAATAACCACACGAAATACAGGCAGCTTGTTCCAAGGCTGATAATATGAGAAAGAAATGAATGAATTTCTTTCTTGTTTTAGCCACTGTTAATCTGGAACCACGTTGGATTAGCTTTACTAATATATATCCTGGTTAATTGGCTACTGTATTTAATTGATTCTAAGATGCTGTTGGACATAAGGTACACATTATCTTATGGACTAGTAAAAGAGAAATGCTACCAATTATATTATAACGAAATGCTTGCTTTTAATTTTAATGTTCATTTAATAGTTGTTGAAAGAGCTCTGGTAGACTAATTTTATTATTTTTTAATATAAATTTATTTTTTTCATCAGCCAATTTATTATTATTATTATTCACTTTACAATATTGTATTGGTTTTGCCATACATCAACATTAATCCACCATGGGTGTACACGTGTTCCCCATCCTGAACCCCCCTCCCACCTCCATCCCTCTGGGTCATCCCAGTGCACCAGCCCCGAGCATCCTGTATCATGCACTGAACCTGGACTGGTGATTCGTTTCACATATGATATTATACATGTTTCAATGCTATTTTCCCAAAACATCCCACCCTCGCCCTCTCTCGCAGAGTCCAAAAGACTGTTCTATATATCTGTGTCTCTTTTGCTGTCTCGCATACAGGGTTATCATTACTATCTTTCTAAATTCCATATATATGTGTTAGTATACTGTATTGGTGTTTTTCTGTCTGGCTTACTTCACTCTGTATAATCGGCTCCAGTTTCATCCACCTCATTAGAAGTGATTCAAATGTATTCTTTTGAATGGCTGAGTAATACTCCATTGTGTATATGTACCACAGCTTTCTTATCCATTCATCTGCTGATGGACATCTAGGTTGCTTCCATGTCCTGACTATTGTAAACAGTGCTGCAATGAACACTGGGGTACACGTGTCTCTTTCAATTCTGCTTTCCTCCATGTGTATGCCCAGCAGTGGGATTGCTGGGTCATTGGTAGACTGATTAAAAAAAAAATTAAATCAGACTTTTCAAGTCTGATTCATTTCTCATATACAATAACTTTTTAGTTCAAGGAAAAACTATGATAAAATCTTTTTGAAGATACTTTAATGGCAGTTAAACTCAACATACAGTCACAATCATACACATAATTCAATTATATGAAGGGATGATAATGTGAACAGCCATGATCAAGTTCACATGTGTTTATGCATGGAAAATAACACAATTCCCCCTTGGCCAACAGCAATTATAAAGTAGAATTGTATTTAAGACACATCCTGACTATTTTTTTAAATATAAAATAAGTTTATAATTAATGGTAAAATCTGATTCTCTAAAACCAAATTTAAGGGATAGCCTTGACTTCCACTGTATTCATGATAGAGTAACAGGAACCAGATTTTCCATCTCACCCTTGAAAAACAAAAGCAAAACAAACAAGAACACCAAGACAAAAATATATGAAAAAGTGGGGTTCAAGATATTGGACATCAGGCAAGTAAGGTCAGTGATCTCTGAGAAGTGGAAAAGCTAAGATGAACCTGAAGAGTGCCGCATCCTACTGCCTAGGGAAATTCTCTAATCTGCAAGGCAGAGACAGGGAACTCAGACAGAGCCTGGTCATCTCCCTCAACAGAGGAAATGGAGTTATGAGTCTGGGGATGCCAAGTCATCTGGAGTTTGCAGGAAGGAGTATTGGAGAGGGAAAACTTGTGTAGATAGGGAATGGTTACAATTTTCAGAGGATTCTCCCTCAAGTTCTCATTGAAATACTGATCAGCATGTGTGTGTAAGGAAACTAACTGTCTGAAGACAAGGAAACAACTAATCTTCCTCAAAGATTAGAGGAAGCAGTGATTAGAGCCCACAAAGGCCTGAGAACAGTGACTGTTCCAAACAACCAAGGTAGAAAATTTTCACAATTTATAAAACATTAGAATTCAAAGATAAGTTCTGAGCAAAATGAGCTCTACACTAAATGCTGCTATGTGCATGTGCATGCTAAGTCATACCAGTCGTGTCTGACTCTCTTCAACCCCAAGGACTGAAGCCTGCCAGGCTCCTCTGTCCATGGGATTATCCAGGTAAGAATACTGGAGTGGGTTGCCATGCCCTCCTCCAGGAGATCTTCCCGATCCAGGGATTGAACTCACATGTCTTATGTTACCTTCATTGCCATGTGGGTTCTTTATCAATAGTGCCACCTGGGAAGCCCTAAATGCTGCTATGGTCCCACTTAACTAAGCTGAAAAGCAAAGCCTGGAAGGATAAAACTGATTCCAAATGTTTTAGTGACATGCCAGAACAAATCTCAAGAATATGTATAGTAACGCAAATATATGCAGACAAAAGGAAATTTCAAAATTTCTGACATCTAACCAAACTTTGCCAGGTGTGCAATTAAGCATGAATAATGCAGTTCATAATGTTGAGAATAATAAGTTAAACTGACCAAGAAATAACACGGTTGATAGAGTTAGTAGCTAAGAATACTAACAGTTATTATAAATGTATTTCATATATTCACAAAGCTTGAAGAAATACTAGCCACATTAAGTAAAGATGAGGGAGAGATGAAAAATTTTCAAATATAAAAATAAGGTATTTAAATATGAAAACTACAATGATTGCAATGAAAACTACATTAGTCAATTTAGACAATAAAGCAGAAAAGATTAATGAACGT
This sequence comes from Redunca redunca, assembly GCA_006410935.1. Lineage (NCBI taxonomy): Eukaryota > Metazoa > Chordata > Mammalia > Artiodactyla > Bovidae > Redunca > Redunca redunca. The sequence continues at coordinate 34,743 of SJYQ01002679.1, forward strand.
GAAGGCATACCAATAGAGTTTCCCAAATGAAATATATAGGGGAAAAAAAAGATTAAAAAAATAAACAGCATCAACAAACTGTGGGATAACTTCAAATGGCTAAAAGTACATGTAACCAGAGATCAGGAAGGAGAGAGAAAAGAAAAATATTTGAAGAATTGATAATCAAAAATGTTTCAAATTTGATGAAAACAACACACGCACCAATCCAAAATGTTCAAAAAATCTCGAGCATAGGAAGCAGGAGAAAAACTACACCAAGTGATAACACAATGGAATTGTTTGTAACCAGTGATAAACAGAAAAACTTCACAGAAGCTTGAGGAAAAAAAAGGGCATGTTAGCCACAGGGAAATGAACGATAGAAGCAAGATGGCATATTATTTTTAAAGTACTGGGGGGAAAAAAAACAACTCTGCCAATATACAATTTTTTACACGCTGAAAATAACTTAAAAACAAAGGTGAAATTAAAACTTTTAAACACATAGAATACCTAGCTGCTATATCATCAGCAAAGCTGCTCTATGATAAATGTTGAAAGATGTCCTTCAAACCGAAGTAAAATGATAGCAGAAGAATATTGAGCACTGAACTTGAAAAAAATATAATGATTCTTTTTCTTGTTATACAAATTAATTTAAAAAGATAATCAACAGTTTAAACCAAGAAGTGCATCAATGTAAAAGCACAGAGACCATAAAGGGAGAAACAAAAATACAACATTGCAATTTTTTTTTACACTATATCTTCAGCAGTATGAGATCACTTGAAGATAAACTGTGACAAGTAAACTACTAAAACAATTTAAGAAAAAACAGAAAATAGCTTAAAATCAGAAAAACAGATCAAATAAAATATACTTAATCTAAAAGAAGGCAGAAAGGGAGGGAAAAGGGAACAAAAAACAGATAAGATAAATGGAAAACAACAAGGTGGTATATGTCAGTCTAACCATATCAATAAACATGTTAAATATAAATGGTCTAAACACCACCAATTTAAAAGGAGATCATCAGGTTGGAAAACAAACAAACAGATAAACAAACCAAACTGTGGACTACCCATAAGATTCCTACTTTAAATATCAAGAAACAAATAAAGAGGAGAAGAAGATACACCATGCTAACACTATTCAAAAGAAAGCTGTCTAAATGCAGTGTGGTATCTTGGCAATGCCACCAAAGTCTCAGTGCAGACATTTTTTGTAGAAATTGAGAAGTGGAATCTAAAACTTAAATGGAAATGCAAAGGGCCTAGAGCAGCCAAAACAACTCTCAAGAAAAAGAGCAAAGTTGGAGAACTTATACTGCCTTAATTCAAGAATTATTTTAAAGCTGAAGTTTTAAAAACAGGTGAAGTATAGGCATAAAGGTACAAAGGTAGACCCGTAGAGCAGAATAGAGTCCTGAAATAAACCCACAAATATATGGACAACTGATTTTAATGATGATGCAAAGGCAGTTCTGTGGAGAAAAAATCACTTTCTCACCAAATGGTCCTGAAACAACTGGATATCTACATACAAAGACAAACAAGCAAAGGGCTTCAAACTATACTTTGCATCACACACAGAAATTAAGTGAAAGTGGATTGTAGGCCTATATGTAAAACCTAAAATTCCTAGAAGAAAACCGTTGTGACATTGGCTTAGGCAAAGATTTCTTTTATATGATACAAAAATCACAATTTGTCAAAGAAAGTACTGATGAGCAAGACTACTTTATCAATGTTACAAACTTCTGCAATTCAAAAGACACTCTTAAGAGGATGAAAAGACAAGCTGCAGACTGGGAGAACATTTTTGGAAGGCATGTATCTGATGAAAGCAAAGAATATACAAAATTCACAGTAAGTTAACAAATAACCCAACTGAAAAATGGGTTAAAGGTTAAACTGAAGAACGGCAAAACGTTTCAATAGACACTTCACCAGAGAAGATAGATGGGTGGAAAATAACTGTATGAAGAATAAGCCCAACAGGATTAGAAACTGTAATCTTCACATTCTACTTCTAGGGATGGAAGTCAGCACAACCACTTTGGGAAACAGCTTTTTTGTTGTTCAGCCACTCTGTGTCTGACTCTGTGATCCCCATGGACTGCAGCATGCCAGGCTTCCCTGTCCTTCACTATCTCCCAGAGTTTTTTCAAACTCATGTCCATTGAGCCAGTGATGCCATTCAGCCATCTTGTCCTCTGTTGTCCCCTTCTCCTCATGCCTTCAATCGTTGGGAGCATCAGGGTCTTTTCCAATGAATCAGCTCTTCACATCAGGTGGCCAAACTATTGGAGTTTCAGCTTCAACATCAGTCCTTCCAGTGAATATTTAGGGTTGATTTCCTTTAGGATGGACTAGTTTGATCTTCTTGCTGTCCAAGGGACTCTCAAGAGTGTTCGCCAGTGTCACAGTTCAAGGGCGTCAATTCTTCAGCATTCAGCCTTTTTTATTGTCCAGCTCTCACATCCGTACATGACTACTGGAAAAACCATAGCTTTGATCATACAGAGCTTTGCAGGTAATGTAATGTGTCTGCTTTTTAATACACTGTCTAGGTTTGTCATAGCTTTTCTTCCAAGAGCAAGCACCTTTTAATTTCATGGCTACAGTCACCATCCACCGTGATTTTAAAGCCCAAACAGCTTTGAATTATCTTAAAAAGTTATAAAAGAAGACCCAGAAATTTCATGCTAGGAATCTAACCAGGAGAAATGAAAGCACATTTCCATACAAAGGCTTATATGCAAAAGATCAGAGCAGCATTCATAAGAGCCAAAAGGTGGAAACAACCCCAATGTTCATGAACTGATGAAAGAATAAGCAAAACGTGATATAGCCATACAATGGAATACTGTTTGCCAATAAAAAAAGAAAGAAATGCTGATACATGGTACAATGTACATGAGCCTAAAAAAACAATGTTTTAAGTTATGTGCAATGTCCTGAAAAGGCAAATATGTAGAGACAGAAAGTATATTAATAATTGCCTGGGCCTGAGGGTGGGAATAGAGATGGACTGAAATTTTACAAAGAGGGATCTTTAGGGGATGCTGGGAATGCTCTAAAATTGTATTGTGGTGATAGTTTCACAACTCTGTAAATTGACTAAAAGTCACTGAATTGTATACTTAAAATTATACACTTAAAATGGATGGTTTCTATGGTATGTAAATCACAACTTAGTAGAGCTGTTAAATTTGTATCCCCCAATGACTTCTTACCATACCCAGAATTAAGTCTAAACATTCAGCACTGCTGCTTCTGCTAAGTCACTTCAGTCGTGTCCGACTCTGTGTGACCCCATAGATGGCAGCCCACCAGGCTCCCCCGTCCCTGGGATTCTCCAGGCAAGAACACTGGAGTGGGTTTCCATTTCCTTCCCCAATGCATGAAAGTGAAAAGTGAAAGGGAAGTCGCTCAGTCATCTCCAACTCTTAGCGACCCCATGGACTGCAGCCTACCAGGCTCCTCCGTCCACGGGATTTTCTAGGCAAGAGTACTGGAGTGGGGTGCCATCACCTTCTCTGAAACATACAGCACTACTTGAACCCAAATTCTAAGCTGTTTCTACTCTTCTGCTCCTGTTTTCCCAGGAGAATAAATGACTTGTCAAAAGACTTCTATAGAGAAAACAGATTTTTACATGAATTTTCACAACTGAGGAACCCAGGGGGAATGAGAAGTGGGTTAATGATGAAAAAAAAAAANAAAAAAAAAAAAAAAAAAAAAAAGAAATGAGGACTTGTTACCCTTGTGTTTGATTGCCTTTATCACGCCATTCAGGCTTAGGATCTAATGCCCAGCCTTCCCGGATCTATCCAACAAGTGAGCTAAGGTTAAATTTAAGTAAAAGGTCATGAGTTACAAGCTGGAGTCAAGATTGCTGGGAGAATTATCAACAAACTCAGATAGGTGGATGATATCACTCTAACAACAAAAAGCCAAAAGGAACTAAAGAACCTCTTGATGAGGATGAAGGAGGAGAATGAAAAAGCCAGCTTAAAATGCAATATTAAAAAAAAAAAAAACAAAAAACACTAAGATTATGGCATCTGGCCCCAACACTTTATGACAAATAGCAGGGGGAAAGGTGGAAGCAGTGACAGATTTCCTCTTCTTGGGCTCTAAAATCATCACAGATGGTGATTGCAGGCATGAAATTCGAAGATGATTCCTCCTTGGCAGGAAAGCTATGACAAACCTAGACAGTGTTTTAAAATGCAAAGACATCACTTTGCCAACAAAGGTCCATATCTTTCCAGTAGTCTATGATCTTTCCAGTAGTCATGTATGGTTGTGAGAGCTGGACCATAAAGAAGGCAGAATGCCAGGTTTTGGTATTAAGGTGATGGTGGCCTCATAGAATGAGTTTGGAAGTTTACCTTCCTCTGCAATTTTCTGGAGGACTTTGAGTAGGTTAAGTGTTAGCTCTTCTCTAAATTTTTGGTAGAATTCAGCTGTGAAGCCATCTGGACCTGGGCTTTTGTTTGCTGGAAGATTTCTGATTACAGTTTCAATTTCTGTGCTTGTGATGGGTCTGTTAAGATTTTCTAATTCTTCCTGGTTCAGTTTTGGAAAGTTGTACTTTTCTAAGAATTTGTCCATTTCTTCCACGTTGTCCATTTTATTGGCATATAATTGCTGATAGTAATCTCTTATGATCCTTTGTATTTCTGTGTTGTCTGTTGTGATCTCTCCATTTTCATTTCTAATTTTATTGATTTGATTTCTCTCTCTTTGTTTCTTGATGAGTCTGGCTAATGGTTTGTCAATTTTATTTATCCTTTCAAAGAACCAGCTTTTGGCTTTGTT
>SJYQ01002682.1:0-27168 GCA_006410935.1 Redunca redunca
TATGTATACCATAGAACTACGTGGCCAACATTCAACTATAAAGCTGAAATTGGTAGGCGACAGTTTGCCCTAAGAAATGTTTGTGTTGATCTTCACTGTTGGAACATGTATGCGCTTTCACCACTCTGTAGTCCCCTCTTCAAACATTTAAATAAAACTCACCAAATAAAATCTAAAAAAAAAAAAAAAAAAGATTACAGGGAGAAATATCAATAACCTCAGATATGCAGATGACACCACCCTTTTGGCAGAAAGTGAAGAGGAACTGAACAGTCTCTTGATGAAAGTGAAAGAAGAGAGTGAAAAAGCTGGCTTAAAACTCAACATTCAGAAAACTAAGATCATGGCATCTGGTCCCATCACTTCATGGCAAATAGATGGGGAAACAATGGAAACAGTGAGAGACTTTATTTTCTTGAGCTCCAAAACCACTGCAGATGGTGACTGTAGCCATGAAATTAAAAGACGCTTACACCTTGGAAGGAAAGTTATGACCAACCTAGTTAGCATATTCAAAAGCAGAAACATTACTCTGTCAACAAAGGTCCGTCTAGTCAAGGCTATGGTTTTTCCAGTGGTCACATATGGATGTGAGAGTTGGACTATAAGGAAGGCTGAGCACCAAAGAATCGATGCTTTTGAACGGTGGTGTTGGAGAAGACTCTTGAGAGTCCCTTGGACTGCATGGAGATCAAACCAGTCAATCCTAAAGGAAACCAGTCCTGAATATTCATTGGAAGGACTGATGCTGAAGCTGAAGTTCAAATACTTTGGCCACCTGATGCAAAGAACTGACTCATTGGAAAAGACCCTGATGCTGGGAGAGATTGAAGGCAGGAGAAGAAGGGTATGACAGAGGTGAGATGGTTGGATGGCATCAGTGACTCAATGGACATGAGTTTGAGCAGGCTCCGGGAGTTGGTGATGGACAGGGAGGCCTGGTGTGCTGCAGTCCTTGGGGTCACAGAGAGTCAGATACAACTGAGTGACTGAACTGATAATTAAAATATGTTATTTAATATTTAAAGTCATATATTTAAATTATTAATACCTAGATCACCTTCAAGTTGTTCATCAGTTTCACCATGGTGGACTTTTGGGGTTGTTCCTACTTTTAGACCATTCTTACTGGTGCTGTTTGCAAAAATCCCTGAACACATGTCCGGGTGCACGTGGGCGCTGGTGTAAGGGTGGGCCCTGCAGGGAGAGGGGCCCGCCTGCCACTGCAGCGCTGACCCAGTGGTGTGGGCGGGTGAAAATGTGGTCCTGATGTTCTTTTCATTCCTGCGGCTGAGCGCTGGATTTCCTCGTTCGTAAATGCACTAAGTCTTTTCTCTTTTCTACTGAGTTTGCTTTTCTCATGTTACTTTATCGGAGTTCTATATCTTCACTGGGTCACAATTGTTGCAAATAGATTTTCCCTTTTTTTCTGCACCTATTTCACTCTCTATAGTGGCCTCTTGGGTAAATAGACACACTCGAGTTTAACGTGGTAAATGAACCCATCTTTATTTTTATGGTCTGTGCCTGATTTTAAAAATTGCCCGCAAGGCATGAATACATTTCCAGTCAACCTGCCACCCGCCAACAGCCTCTCGGCTGTGCGGCTTGGTTGCTCACACCTGTGCCCCTGCACACGCACACGTGAGGCAGGCTCGTGACTCCACCTGCAGGAAAGTAGCCCCTTCGGCCGCCTCCCTTGCCTGAGGGTGCACACTTTCTGTGTCGGTTTAGACCGTCTCCGATATTTTCAGGACAGGTTTACAGCTGATGGCAGGGAAGACCTGCATGGCTTTGCCAGACGTATTCTTGAGGACTTGATATCTTCTGTGCTGCACAGATGGCGTCTTTACTTCATTTCTTTTCTACTTCACTTCTGCTAATGCAGAATCTCAGCTGAGCTCTAACCTTTTCTAATATTATAGTTAAAACCAGACCAGACCTCTTATTGAGTTTACTACCTTATCCACATTCTTCTGTGTTTTCCACATTCGTGGTCATGGCATTTGCAGCTGGTGATTGTGGCGTTTCTCCGTTCCTAATCATTTTACACCTGGATTCATTTATTGCCTTGCTGTGCTGGCTGGATACCTGTACCCAGCAGATGTAGTGCTGGCAGGATCCACAAAAGGCAGTGGTCCAAGTCTCACGACGAAGCGTGCTGCCTCTTCCCGTTTGCTCTCAGGATGCCCTTTGATCAGGTTAGGATGTCCTTTCGTAGGCTTCCCTGGTGGCGCTCGTGGTGAAGAACCCGCCGGCCAGTGCAGCAGGCGCGAGAGACGTGGGTTCGATCCCCGGGTTGGGAGATCCCCTGGAGGAAGGCGTGCCTACCAACTCCAGTGCTCTTGCCTGCAGATTCCCGGGGGTAGTCATACTCCTATTCTCATATTTGGGGAATTTTTATCACATGTGGATGTTGGCTATTACTAGATACCATCTCTATGCCTGCAGAAATCATTGATGATTATATGATTTTCACATTTAACCTGTTAAATCGGTCATTAAAATTAATATTTTCTAATGTAAAGGCACACTTGTATTCCTAACAAAAATCCAAGTTGGTAATGATTAATTATTTATCCAATTTATATGTTGCGGGATTCACTTTGCTAATAATGCATTAATATTTCAGCAGATTTTATATGTGTGATTGGCCCATTGTTGACTGGCCTTGTGAACTTTTACCATCAAGGTCATGCAAGCCTTGTAGAATGAGCTGTTCTGTCTGGAAGAGTCCGTGCGCCTCTGGGCTTACCTCCTGGATGTTTGGTAGAACTCACTGGAGCTGCCACCTGGACCTAGACCTTTCTTGGTGGGAAAATTTTGAACACTAATTAGATTTCTTTATGATTATATATTAAAAAAATAGGTTGTCTGTTTCCACTCACATGTGGTAAGCTGTTTTTCTCAGGGGAATATCCATTTTTATATACAATTTCAAGGTTATTAACATAAAACTGTTGAGCTCCGGGGTTTGATGGTACCTTCCTGACACACCAGCATCAGCCTGTCACTGCTGCTTGGAGGCTGCCCAGGCCTAGGGCTCCCCATCAGCTGTTAGGAGCCGGCGAAGCAAGCACACACCATGTGGTTTGCACTGGTGTCCCTGGCTCTCTGAGTCCCACGAGGCCACACAGAGGGGCCCAGGCAGATGGAACCCAGACTGTGGGCTTGCACCACAGCCAGGAAACCCCGGGCCCGAGAACTCCACCTCTCTTGTGGCAAGCCTGCCTTTGTCCCCAAGGGAGACCACACTTTGTCCAAGGCCAATCTCTACAAAGACAAACTCGAGACCCAGCCCAGGCGAGGAGCAGACCGCCTCCCTCCTGGCCCACCTCCCCTCTGGCTCCACCCGAGTCTGCCCGCCTGTCTGAGTCTTCGGGCCAGCAGAGGCCAGGGCCAAATCCAGGTGATCTGCTGCCCCCAGGACTCCGAGCAGCGGGACAGGTGCAGGCGGCTGAGCGTGGATCCCACGGGGGCCGGAGTGCTCCGTGGCCAGGCCTCCATCCACCAGGACCCACGACTGCATGCAGACCACCTGCTGACCTCAGCCACCCTCCCCAGGGATCACAGAGGGGGCCCCCGGCACAGGCAGACCCTGCCCACCCCCCATCACCGTCCCCGCCCGCAGACCTGGGGACTCGGGCTGTCGTCCAGGGTCTGTTAAACTCGATTCAGACCTCCTGGCCCACTGGTGTGGCTAAGGACCAAGGCCATGTCGCCCAGCACTTGTGGCCTCAGTCACCACACGCAGCGGACCCTGAGGCCAAGTGTGCGCTGCTGTCCGGGAGATGGAAGCAAAGGCGTGCCGCGTGTTTCCCGTGGGGTGGGGCCTGCACCAGGGCAGCAATGTGCGACCCGAACAGGCCGGCTACTCGGGGGTCAGCAGCCAGGCTGGGCAGCGCTGCGGTCAGGGAGAGGGCGCCCCTGTCGCCCCGGCCCCTCCCCAGAGGGCCACCAAAGGGAGCCCGACCCTTCCCGGGGCTGTGTTCTGTGAGCAAACAGGGCCGGAGGGTGGACGGGGCAGAAGGCCTTGGGGTGATCTTGAGGCGGCTGGCTGTGGGCTCGTGACACCAGGTGCCCCCAGAGGGTGGGGAAGCGGGGTGCCCATCGGACTGCTGACTCCAACCTCTGCAGAGGCCGGGTGCCTGTGAGAAGCACCCCCGTCACTGCCAGACGCAGAGTTCCAGGGGGTGGATGGCGGCAGTGCCGTGGCCAGAGCGGGCGGGTGAGGCTGAAGGGCAGCACCATCGTGGAAGCATATGGACAGCAGTGAGCACCCACCCCGGCCGCAACGGGCCAGCGTCTGTGCCCACAGGCTTGGCAAGCGGTGGTGGCTTTGCTGCCTGGCACAGAGCCCTTCCTTTTGCTGGGTCCGTGGTGGTGGCCATGTCTCTGGCCCCAGGAGGGCCTCAGGACATCCCCACCAGTCCCGTCAGAGGACAGACACCCCTGGGTACCCGCCCAAGGGCACCAGCCGGGAGACCAGCAGCCGTGGTCCGTTGCCACAGCAACAGGCCCAGGGAGAGCCCCCTTGGTCCAGCAGCAGCAGCCCCAGGACACGGGGCTGCAGACCTCTCTGCAAGGTCAGGCGGTGACCCTGGGCGTGTGGTGGCCGCCAGGGCTCTGAGCAGGTGGTCGGCACGTGAAGAACTGGAAACGCAGCTGGGCCCCCTAAAGCATGGCCACGGAACCCGGCCCAGGCCGGTCTGTGTGACCCTGGTGCTCAGAGTGTGCTTGCCTTTTTAAAGGGTTGTAAAAACAAAGGAGGAGAAGGCATGGAAAGTTGCCGTGCAGCCTATGCGATGGAGACTGTGGTCCCGGATGAGAGTGTTTACTGTCTGGCCTTGCGCACAGCAGTCAGCAGACCCTCTTGAAGACCCTGAGCAGCCCCCACCCGGCTACCGCCGCCGCGGGTCAGGACAAACCCTGCGCGTCTGGACCCTCAGAGCACCCTCCGCGGTCGGGGCTGGAGCGGGATGGGTCTGCCCATCGCCCTTCCCCAGAAGGGGGCTGGGGCTGGACGGCTGCTGCCCCCCAGTGGACACCATCGGGTCCGGCTTAGCTGCGCCGTGTGTGAATCAGGCAGGCTTTCGGGGGACCTCCTGAAACTCGAGGTCCCGCCAAGCCAGGGCTGTGCTCCGGATGCTGGGGTGGGGCTGAGCCCCCCCAGGGCTGCTGCCGCTGTTCTCGGTGGAACCGAGCCGGCCCTTGGCCCGTCCACCTTCCTGATTTGGCCACACACCCTGCTGGCCCTTCCCTTGTCAGTGGTCGAGCCCAAGTCGGCCCGCCCCGGGGGGGGGGGAGGCGGGTGACAGAGTCACAGACCCCACGGGTCACGCTCCGCTCCTGCGAGCTCTCACGGGGAGCCGCAGCGCCCCGATTTACACAGGATGCAGTGGGCGCTGACTCGGGCAGGGGGCGCGCTGGGCAAGGGCGTGGGTCTGCGCGGGGGTCGGGGTGGGGGGTCTGTGCCGCCCACCCGCCCCTCTGCACCTGCAGGGCCCCTCAAAGGAGACCCCAGACACTTCCCCGACAGACGTGCAGGGGCGGTTCCACGTTCACACACGGAGGCCGCGTGGCCCAGATCCACCCACGGGGTCCTATATCCCCGCTGCAAACCCGTCTAAGCCCCAGTGAACGGACTCGGGCATCTTCTGCTCCCTCCGGAGCGCGGAGCGCGGCAGTTACGGCCGCAGCGGACCGCCCTAACCCCGCGCAGGGGCTCGAGGGGGCGGGCAGAGCGCGGGCCCTCCTCCCCACCCCCGCCNCCCCCGCCTCCCCTCCTCCTTCTCACGTCTCTTTCTTTCTCTTCCATCTTCACCACTGAGATAGGATTCACGTACCCTACAGTTCCCCCTTCATGGATCACAGGCTTGTGGCAAAGGGACTTGAGCGGTGTGTTCAGTCTCTCAGTCCCGTCTGACTCTTTGTGACCCCCTGGACTGTAGCCCAGCAGGCTCCTCCGTCCATGGGATCCTCCAGGCAAGAACACTGGAGCGGGTTGCCATTCCCTCCTCCAGGGGATCTTCGCGACCCGGGGAATCCACCCGTGTGTTTTGTGTCTCCTGCCTTAGCAGGTGGACTCTACCACTGAGCCACCTGGGAAGCCCCGTGAAGAGACTCACTCACGTAACTCTGAAATTATGGTGGTCATACCGTGCAGGGCCACCCGAGACAGACAGGTCACAGTGACGAGTTCTGAAAAATCGTGGCCCACGGGAGAATGAAATGGCAACCCACTCCAGTATTCTTTTTTATTCCAATCCTGAAGAAGGGCAATGCCAAAGAATGTTCAAATTACCATATAACCACACTCATTACACGTTAGCAAGTTTATGCTCAAAATCCTTCAAGCTAGACTTAAGCAGTATGTGAACTGAGAACTTCCAGATTACAAGCTTGGTTTCAAAGAGGCAGAGGAACAAGAGAACAAACTGTCAACATTCACTGGATGATGGAGAAAGCAATCGAATTCCAGAAAAACATCTACTTTTGCTTTCATTAATGACAGTAAAGCTTTGACTGTGTGGATCACAACAAACTGTGGAAAATTCTTAAAGAGACGGGAATACCAGACCACCTGACCTGTCTCCTGAGAAACCTGTATGCAAGTCAAGAAGCAACAGCTAGAACTGGACATGGAGCAACGGACTGGTTCCAAACTGGGAAGGAGTGCATCAAGGCTGTACATTGTCACCCTGCTTACTTAACTTATATGCAGAGTACCTCATGAGAAATGCTGGGATGGATAAAGCTCAAGCTGGAATCAAGATTGCTGGGAGAAATATCAATAACCTCAGATATGCAGACGGCACCACCTTAATGGCTGAAAGCAAAGAGGAACTACACAGCCTCTTGATGAAAGTGAAGGAGGAAAGTGAAAAAACTGACTTGAAACTCAACATTCAGAAAACTAAGATCATGGCATCTGGTCCCATCACTGCATGGCAAATAGAAGGGGGAAAAGTGGAAACAGTGACAGACTTAATCTTCTTGGGCTCCAAAACCACTGCAGGTGCTGAGAGCAGCCATGAAATTAAAATCTACGCTTGTTCCTTGGAAGGAAAGCCACGACAAACCTAGACAGAGTATTAAAAACAGAGACATCCATCTTGTGGATAAGGGTCCATACGGTCAGAGCTATGGTTTTCCCATTAGTCATGTATGGGTGTGAGAGCTAGACCATAAAGAAGGCTGAGCACCGAAGAATTAATGCTTTCAAGCTGTGGTGTTGGAGACCATGGACTCTTGAGAGTCCCTTGGACTGCAAGGAGATCAAACCAGTCAATCCTAAAGGAAACCAATCCTGAATATTCACTGGAAGGACTGATGCTGAAACTGAAGCGCGAACACTTTGGCCACCTGATGTGAAGAGTCAGCTCATCGGAAAAGACTGTGATGCTGGGGAAGACTGAAGGCAAAAGGAGAAGCGGGTGGCAGAGGATGAGATGGCATCACCAACTGAGTGGACGTGAATTTGACCCAGTTCTGGCAGATGGCGAAGGACAGCAGAGCCTGCCGTGCTGCAGCCCACGGGGTCACAAAGAGGAGGAGGTGACCTAGCGGCTGGACCACAGCAAGCCTACAGTCCACCCTCTTACAGGGCCGTGGCTTTCCATGTGTTTTCAGAGCTGTGTGTCCGTCACCACAATCGCTCTTGGAATATTCTCTTCACCCCAAAAGAAACCTGGCACCCTGGGTTCCCACCCTCCTTAGCGCGCCCCTGACCTGGGCAACCATACCCTCCTTTGCGTCTATGGGTCTGCCTATTCCGCGTGTTCTGTATAAGCCGGATCATGCCGTCTTCTGTGACCGGCTTCTCTCACGTAACGTTCTCAAGGTTCACTCATGTTGTGGGCGGTGTCGGTACTTCATCTCTTTTATTTGCCAAGAATGCTCCATTTATTTGTAATTTACCCGCTCCTTCACTGATGCACAGCTGGGCTGCTTGCTCCTTTGGTTATTGTTAATAGTGCTCTCATGGACATCTGTGCACACACTGGTGTGCGGACATGGCTTCAGTTCTGTTGTATGTATACAGATATAGTCCCAGGTGTAGAATTGATAGGGCATGGAGTTATTCTATGTTTAACCATGCTATTTTCCACAGTGGCTGCAAGATTTTACATTCCACCAAGGGTGTGTGAGGGTTCCAGTGTCTTCATATCTTCACAAACATTTGTTATGATCTGTTTTTTCCCCATGATCACCATCCTAGTGGCTATGAAGCAGTATCTCAACTGGGTTTTCTTTAATGTTTTATTTGTTTATTTTTACTCATTTGGTTGTACCAGGATCTTAGCTGCAGTCTGCAGGGTCTTTAGCTACGGCAGGTGGTATTTAGTTCCCTGACCAGGGATTGAACCTGGGCCTGCTGCTTCGGGAGCACAGAGTCTTCGCCACTGGACCACCGGTGAAGCCCCTCTCGCCGTGGTTTTGATTGGGTCATTTATTTTTCTGGAATTGAGCTGCATAAGTTGCTTGTATATTTTTGAGATTAGTTGTTTGTCAGTTGCTTCATTTGCTATTATTTTCTCCCAATCAGAAGGCTGTCTTTTCACCTTGCTTATATTTTCCTTTGTTGTGCAGAAGCTTTTAATTTTGATTAGATCCCATTTGTTTATTTTTGCTTTAATTTCCAGAATTCTGGGGGGTGGATAAAATATACAATGGAGTAAAGACAATCTCTTTAAGAAGTGGTGCTGGGAAAATTGGTCAACAACTTGTAAAAGAATGAAACTAGATCACTTTCTAACACCACACACAAAAATAAATTCAAAATGGATTAAAGATCTAAATGTAAGACCAGAAACTATAAAACTCCTAGAGGAGAACATAGGCAAAACACTCTCTGACATACATCACAGCAGGATCCTCTATGATCGCCGTGGTTTTGAGTCTCACCTCCCTGACGACTAACGACGCTGAGCATCTTTTCATGTGGCTATTGGCCATTTGTATATCTTCTTTGGAGAAATGCCTATTCCAGCCCTTTGACTTCTTTATTAGGTTGTCTTTCTCTAAAGACCATTTTTTACAGCGGTCTCAAGTTCACAGGAAAATCGAGAGGACGGTACAGAGACTCCCCATATGCCCCTTGCCGCCTCGTGACCACCTCCTCTTCATCTGCATCCTCCACCAGAGGGCACCTTGGTTGTAACTGATGAACCCACGAGGACATGCCGCTACCCCCCAGCGCCTGCAGTTTGCATTCGGGCCACTCTGGTGCTGGCGTCCTGTGGGTTTGGACAGATGTCTCAGGATGCTGTCCCTTGATTCGGCGGCAGCATCCCTCCACCAGCCCCTGGCGACCACCGATCCTCTTCCCGTCTCCATGGTGCTACCTTTTCTAGAATGTCTTATAGTTCAAATCACATAGCATGTCGCCTTTTCAGGCTGACATTTTTACTTAATATGCATGTAGGTTTCATCTGCATTTTTCCATGACTTCACAGCTCATTTCTTTTTACTGCTGAGTAATATTCCGTTGCCTAGATGGACCACAATTTAATTATTCATTCATCTACTGAAGGTTATCTTGGTTGCTTCCAGGTTTTGGCAGTTATGCATGAAGTTGCTATAAATATCAGTGTGCAGGTATTTGTGCAGACAAAAACTTTCAACTCTTTTGGCTAAATTCTAAGAGTGACAATTACTGGATCACATGGTAATAGTACGTTTAGTTTTCCAAGAAACCTCCCCCCGTCTTCTGAAGTGGCTGCGTCGTTTGGCTTTTGCGCCATGAGCGGTGAGAGAGAGATTCTGCGGCTCCGCATCCTCCCAGCCCCCGGTGCTGGCGGTGCTCTGGATTTCAGCTGTGCTAACAGGCCTGCACCTGTCTCACTGGTGCTCTGACTTGCATGTCCCTGGTGGCCTGCGAGGTGGAGCGCTTTTCCGTGTGTGTGCTCTCATCGGCACGCCTCCTTGGTTGAGGGTCTCTAAGACTCTGGCCCAGTTTTTGACCAGGTTGTTTGTTTCCTCATTGTTTAGTTTTGAGAGTTCTTTGTATATTTGAATAAATCTTTATCACGTTTGCAAATATTCTCTCCAAGTCAGTCTTTTCTTCCCACTCTCTTGATACTAGCCTTCACAGAGCTGAACTTTTTATTTCCTTTATGTACTGCATTAGTAGAACTTCCAGTACAATGCTGGAAAGGACTGATGAGGGGAAATCCCTACCTTGTAGCTTAGCTTAGTGGGAGAAGGTCTAGTTTCTCACCAGTAAGTACGATGTTAGCTGCAGGTTTTTTATAGACATTGTCTATCAAATTGAGCAGGTTCCCCATCTTCCTAGATTATTGAAAGTATCACGAATGAGTGCTGGATTTTGACAAATGCTTTTTATGCATCTATTAATATGATCACATGATTTTTCTTTTTGAACCTCTTAGTTAATGTTAGTGAAAGTCATTCAGTCGTGTCTGACTCTTTGCGACCCCATGGACTGTATAGTCCATGGAATTCTCCAGGCCAGAGTACTGGAGTGGGTAGCCTTTTCCTTCTCCAGGGGATCTTCCCAACCCAGTGATCGGACCCAGGTCCTTTGCATTGCAGGCGGATTCTTTACCAGCTGAGCCTCGTAATGTGATCAATCAAATCAATTGATTTTTGAACGTCAAACTAACCTCATGTGCCTGAGATAAGCCCCAGGTGTGGTTGTGGTATGTAATCCTTTCTATACACTGTTGGGTTTGATTTGCCAGTATTTTGTTGAGGATTCTTATATCTATCTCCACAAGAGATATTGGTCTCTAGTTTTCTTTTCTTGAAATGTCTCTGTCTAGTTTTGATCTTAGGATGATGCTGGCCTCATAGAATGCCTTGGGAAGTATCACCTCAGCTTCTGAGAGATGGTAGAAAGTCTGCATCATTTTTTCTTAAATGTTTGGGAGAATTCATCACTGCGCTCCTCTGGGCTTGGTGCTTTCCACTGGGGAAGGCTGTCCTCATTGATTCAATATCTCTAATAAACATGGGCCTATCCAGATTGTCTATTTCTTCTGTGTGAGCTTTGGCAGATTGTGTCTTTCCGGAATCGGTCCATTTTACCTCACCAAATTTGTTGTTGTTGTTTGGTTTCTAAGTCAGGCCCGACTGCCAGAGTCCAGCTCCAGCAGCCAGGGGATCAGCCTGAAGGGATGAGCGGTGTCCGTGGGGAATGATGCGGCCTCTGACTCTCGGCGGGGGGTTACATGTTTATTTTAAGCATCAGGTTCTCTTTTATCCTTTGACAAAAGCATTAGGTCAGAGGTTTGGCATTTTCAGTTCCCCCTCACCCAGACTTATTGTCTCATTGTTGCCCTTCAAACAGAGTTCCCGCTCTCAGAATGGTGTTTACCTGTGATTACATTGTAACTTATGCTTATGTCTGGGCTGCATACCACATCCCTCAGTCTATTTCTTATCTTTCTAAATCCTGCTTGCCCCTAGTATCCTAAGCTCACTATCTCCTGAAAAGGCTTCTAGCTATTCTTAATTATTCCTAAACCCTAAACTCAGCAAACTTCCTTTGCCATAAACATTTCCCTCACAAACAGGTCTCAGATAACAATCCTTCCCATGGCCTCAAGCTGAGGCCTACATGCTCACCCTGGGACATTCTTTGTAAAAATCCTTGAACAAATGTCAATGGTTACTTTATAGATTAGTTTCTGGGCACAATTGCAGAAGGCTTTGTGCTTTCTCAGGCTTCTCTCAAGAACAATAAGCACCTTAACATTCTTTCCAGCCAACTCAACTGAAGAAGGGAAAGAACAAGTCAGAATCACAAAACTTAACTCCTTCATCCCGGGACCGTGCCTGTGAATGAGGAGAGGGGGTTGGGGCCGTGCCTCCATTTTGTCAGTAATGCCTAACGCAGCTCCCGACACCCGACTCTTTGTGACCCCATGGACTGCAGCACGCCAGGCT
Organism: Redunca redunca; assembly: GCA_006410935.1. Classification (NCBI taxonomy): domain Eukaryota; kingdom Metazoa; phylum Chordata; class Mammalia; order Artiodactyla; family Bovidae; genus Redunca; species Redunca redunca. The sequence continues at coordinate 11,914 of SJYQ01002682.1, forward strand.
TCCCTGTCCTCCACCAACTCCTGGAGCTTACTCATTGTGTTGATGATGCCATCCAACCATCTCATCCTCTGTCATCCTTTTCTCCCCTTGCCCTCAATCCTTCCCAGCATCAGAGTCTTTCCCAGTGAGTTGGCTCTTCACATCAGGTGGCCAAAGTGCAAGCTTCAGCTTCAGCAACTGTCCTTTAGGATTGACTGGTTTGATCTTCTAGCTGTCCAAGGGATGCTCAAGAGTCTTCTCCAGCACAATTCAGAAACATCAGTTCTTCAGCACTCTGCTTTCTTTATGGTCCAACATTCACATCTATACATGACTACTGGAAAAACCATAACTTTGACTAGATGGACCTTTGTTGACCAAGTGATGTCTCTGCTTTTTGAAATGCTGTCTAGGTTTCTCATAGCTTTTCTTCCAAGGAGCAAGTGTCTCTTAATCTCATGGCTGCAGTCACCATCTGCAGTGATTTTGGAGCCCAAGAAGACAAAACCTGCCACTGCTTCCACTTCTCTTCTGTGTGCCACGAGGTGACACGGCCGTATGCCATGACCTTTTTTGAATGTTGAATTTCAAGTCAGCTTTTTCACTCTACTTTTTCATCCTCATCAAGAGGGTCCTTAGTTCCTCTTTATGTTCTGCCATTAGAGTGGTATCATCTGTATATCTGAAGTTGTTGATATTTCACCTAGCAATCTTGATTCCAGCTTGTGCTTCATCCAGCCTGGCATTTCACATGATGTACTCTGCGTATAAGGTAAATAAGCAAAGTGGCAATATACAGCCTGGTCATACTCCTTTCCCAATTTTGAACCCAGTCCATTGTTCCATATTTGGTTCTAACTGCTGCTTTCTGACCTGCATATAGGTTTCTCAGGAGACAGGTAAGATGGACTGGTGGTCCCATCTGTTTAAGAGTTTTCCACAGTTTGCTGTGATCCACACAGTTGACGGGTTTAGTGTAGTCGATGAAGCAGAAGCAGGTGTTCTTCTGGATTTTCCTTGCTTTCTCTATGACCCAACAGATGTTGGCAGTTTGATCTCTGGTTTCTCTGCTGTTTCTAAACCAAATTTATGGTCATAGACTTTTTTCATATTGTACGTGTGTGCTCAGACATGTCCAGCTCCTTGTGACCCCGTTGACTGTAGCCTGCCAGGCTCCTCTGTTCATGGGATTTCCCAGGCAAGAACACTGGCGTGGGTTGCCATTACCTCCTCCATGGAGACTCCTCCCCCCAGGAATCAGACCCACATCTCTTGCATCTCCTGCATTGGGAGATGGGCTTTGTGTTTTTTGTCACCACTGTGCCACTTGGGAAGCCCCTATCTCTTCATTATCCTTTACTAATATCCTCTCATTTCTCATATCTGTAATTTATGTCTTCTTTTTTTCATAGATAGCCTGGCTAGAGGCTTATCAATTTTATTCATCTCTTCAAAGAGCCAGCTTTTGTCTTTGTTGATTTTTTAAATTGATCACCCATTTTCAATTTCAATGATTTTCCCTGTAATTCTTATTACTTCTTTTATTCTGCTTCTTTGGATTAAATCTGCTCTTATTTTTCTAGCTTCCTAAGGTAGAAACTTAGATTATTGATTTTAGACTTTTCTTATTTTCTAATACACATTTAGTGCTCTAAATTTCCCTCTTGCTACTGTTTTCACCACATCTCACAATTTTTGATAAATTACATTTTTTAATTTTCATTTAGCTCAAGTATTTCTTAACTTCTCCTGACATTCTTAATGCCCCGCGTGTTGTTTAGAAGGGAGTTGTGTAACCGCCATGTAATTGGGGCTTTTCCAGTTATTTTTGCTATTGATTTCTAGTTTAATTCCAATGCAGTCTGAGAGCAGATATGCAGACTCTCTATGCTTTTTGGTTTTTAAGTTGCATTCTATGGCCATGGATGTGGTCTGTGAACATTGCTGAATGCTCCTTGTGAGCTTGAGGAGAATGTGTATTCTGCTGTAGTTTGGGGAAGTGGTATGTTGACAGTATCTAACTTTGATAGTGTTGAGTTTGGTTATGTCATTTCTGATTCTCTGCCTGCCAGATCCACCCATTTCTGGTAGAGGAGCATTGAAATCTCCAGCTGTAATGGTGGACGTGTCCATTTCTCCTTGCAACTCTGATAGCTGTGGCATGTGTGGTTCAATGCTTTGGGTGTACACACATTCAGTTCAGTTCCGTTCAGTCGCTCAGTCGTGTCCAACTCTTTGGGACCCCATGAATTGCAGCACACCAGGCCTCCGTGTCCATCACCAACTCTTGGAGTTCACTCAGACTCACGTCCATTGAGTCAGTGATGCCGTTTAGCCATCTCATCCTCTGTCATCCCCTTCTCCTCCTGCCCCCAATCCCTCCCAGAATCAGAGTCTTTTCCAATGAGTCAACTCTTCACATCAGGTGGCCAAAGTACTGGAGTTTCAGCTTCAGCATCATTTCCTGCAAAGAAATCCCAGGGCTGACCTCCTTCAGAATGGACTGGTTGGATCTCCTTGCAGTCCAAGGGACTCTCAAGAGTCTTCTCCAACACCACAGTTCAAAAGCATCAATTCTTCAGTGCTCAGCCTTCTTCACAGTCCAACTCTCGCATCCATACATGACCACTGGAAAAGCCATAGCCTTGACTAGANTCTGTTAGGTCCATACCATTTCTATCCTTTATTGAGCCCATCTTTGCATGAAATGTTCCCTTGGTGTGTCTAATTTTCTTGAAGAGATCTCTAGTCTTTCCCATTCTGTTATTTTCCTCTATTTCTTTGCATTGATTGCTGAAGAAGCCTTTCTTATCTCTTCTTGCTATTCTTTGGAACTCTGCATTCAGATGCTTGTATCTTTCCTTTTCCCCTTTGCTTTTCGCCTCTCTTCTTTTCACAGCTATTTGTAAGGCCTCCCCAGACAGCCATTTTGCTTTTTTGCATTTCTTTTCCATGGGGCTGGTCTTGATCCCTGTCTCCTATATAATGTCATGAACCTCATTCCATAGTTCATCAGGCACTCTATGTATCAGATCCAGGCCCTTAAATCTATTTCTCACTTCCACTGTATAATCATAAGGGATTTGATTTAGCTCATACCTGAATGCTCTAGCGGTTTTCCCTACTTTCTTCAATTTGAGTCTGAATTTGGCAATAAGGAGTTCATGATCAGAGCCACAGTCAGCTCCTGGTCTTGTTTTTGTTGACTGTGTAGAGCTTCTCCATCTTTTGCTGCAGAGAATATAATCAGTCTGATTTCGGTGTTGACCCTCTGGTGATGTCCATGTGTAGAGTGTTCTCTTGTGTTGTTGGAAGAGGGTGTTTGCTCTGACCAGTGCATTCTCTTGGCAGACCTCTATTAGTCTTTGCCCTGCTTCATTCCGCATTCCAAGGCCAAATTTGCCTGTTACTCCAGGTGTTTCTTGACTTCCTACTTTTGCATTCCAGTCCCCTATAATGAAAAGGACATCTTTTTAAGGTGTTAGTTCTAAAGGTCTTGTAGGTCATCATAGAACTGTTCAACTTCAGCTTTTTCAGCATTACTGGTTGGGGCATAGACTTGGATTACCATGGTATTGAATGGTTTGCCTTGGAAACGAACAGAGATCACTCTGTCGTTTTTGAGACTGCATCCAAGTACTGCATTTCGGACTCTTTTGTGGACCATGATGGCTACTCCATTTCTTCTGAGAGATTCCTGCCTGCAGTAGTAGATATAACTCCTCTGAGTTAAAATCACCCATTCCAGTCCATTTTAGTTTGCTGATTCCTAGAATGCCAACGTTCACTCTTGCCATCTCCTATTTGAGCACTTACAAATTGCCTTGATTCATGGACCTGACATTCCAGGTTCCTATGCAATATTGCTGTTTACAGCATCAGACCTTGCTTCCATCACCAGTCACATCCACAGCTGGGAATTGTTTTTGCTTTGGCTCCATCCCTTCATTCTTTCTGGAGTTATTCCTCCACTGATCTCCAGTAGCATATTGGGCACCTACTGACCTGGGGAGTTCCTCTTTCAGTATCCTGTCATTTTCATACTGTTCATGAGATTCTCAAGGCAAGAATACTGAAGCGGTTTGCCGTTCCCTTCTCCAGTGGACCACATTGTGTCAGACCTCTCCACCATGCCCACCCAACTTGGGTGGCCCCACAGGGTATGGCTTAGTTTCACTGAGTTAGACAAGGCTGTGGTCCTAGTGTGATTAGATGGACTAGTTTTCTGTGAGTGTGGTTCCAGTGTGTCTGCCCTCTTGCAACACCTATCATCTTACTTGGGTTTCTCTTACCTTGGACGTGGGGTATCTCTTCAGGGCTGCTCCAGCAAAGTGCAGCCGCTGCTCCTTACCTTGGATGAGGGGTATCTCCTCACCACCGCCCCTCCCAACCTTGAACGTGGAGTAGGTCCTCTAGGCCCTCCGGTGCCCGCACAGCTGCTGCTCCGTGGACCTGGGGTCGCTCCTCCTGCCCGCCACCCCCGGCCTCGGGCGGGGATAGCTCCTCTCGGCCGCACTCTGCGCATCATCGGAGCCACCCACACACACATTAAGGATTGCTATGTCTTCTTGGAGAACTGACCCTTTCAGCATCATGGAATGCCATTCTTTATCCTTCCTAACTATGCTTGCTTTGAAGTCAGATCTGTTTGGGATAAATATAGCAGTTCTTGCTTTCTGTTGACTGGTGTTAGCGTGATGTAACTTTCCCCATCCATTTCCCTTTCACCTATACGGGTCTTCATATTTAAAGTGTTTCTTGTAGGCGACTTACGCTTAGGTCTTGTTTCTCGGTCCACTCTGACAATCTGTCTTTTCACTGGTGCTTTTAGACTATTGACGTCCAACGTGATCACAGATATGGTTAGCTTAATATCCACCATGTCTGTCACTATTTTCTATTTGTTACCTTGGTTCTTTGTTCCCACTCTGTCTTCCACTCTTTTTGGCTTTTGTGTGTGAGTGTTTCTAACTGAATGACTGACTTCCAACAGTGTTCCTCCCATATGCAACATGGTGACTCACTCTTTCTGCACATTACAAAACGGTCGCCTCTGTGAGTCTAGTTACCGTCTGTCACCACACGGTCATCACACGATCGCTGACTGTGTGCCCCACGCTATGCATCTCATCTCTGGGACACGGTATTTTGTAGTGGAAATCTGCACCTCTCTCAGCCTGCCTCAGCTAAGCCACTCATTGTCCCACCACGCCTCCCCTCTGCAACCACCTGTTTGCTCTCCAGGAGTCTCTTCCTTTAGGTTAGTTCATTTGTTTCTTTTTTAAGTTCCACATATGAGTGAGATCAAACAATCTTGTCTTCTAGATCTGACTTAATACCCACCAAGTCCATCCATGTTGTAACAGGTGGCAAAGTTCTGTGCTTTCTTGTAGCTTAGTAATACTCAATTACATATGTATCTACTTTTTCTTTGTCCATTCATTTCAGTGGTTAGTTTGCTTCCATATCTTGTCTATTGTAAATACTGCTGCTGTGAACATAGGGTGCTTTTATCTTCAAATTGGTATTTTTGTTTTCTTTGGGAAAATACCCAAAAGTGTAATTGCTGGATTACACGGTAATTCTATTTTTAATTTTATGAGTAACCTCCACACTGTTCTCCATACTAGCTGCATCAATTTAAGTTCCCAGCAACAGTACACATGGGTTCCTTTTTTCCACATCCTCACCAGAATGTTTTGTGTGTTTCTGACAATAGTCATTCTGACAGGTGTGATGTGACATCTCATTTTGGCTTTAATTTCTTTGATTATCAGTGAGGTTGAGCATCTTTTCATGTGTCTGCTGGTCATCTGTATATCGTCTTTAAAAAGCATCTATTCGAGTCCTCTGCCCATTTTTAAAATCTGGTCTGGTTTTTTGTTTGATTGTTTTCAACACCGAGTTATGAGGTCTTTGTATATTCAGGATATTAACCCCCTTGTTGGATGTACAACTTGTAAGTATCTTCTCCCATTCAGTAGGCTGCCTTTTCATCTTGCTGATATTTTCCTTTGCTGTGCAAAAGCTTTTTAGTTTAAGTCCCATTTGTTTATTTTTGCTTTTGCTTTCCTTACCTGAGAAGACAGAGTCAGAAAAGAATCGCTAAGACTGACGTCCGAGAGTATACTGCCTCTGTTTTCGTCTAGGAGTTTTACGGCTTCAGGTCCTGCCTTTACATTTTTCATTCATTCCGAGTTTATTTTTATGTGTGGTGTGAGAAAGTGGTCCAGTTTGAGCTGTTTGCATGTAGCTGTCTGGTTTTCCCAGCATCGTTCACTGAAGAAGCTGTCTTCCCTCTATATTTTGCCTCCTCTGCTGTGGACTGATCGGCCTTGTGTGTGTGGGTCTGTCTGTGGCCTCTCCATTCTACTCCGTTGATCTAAGGGCCTGCTTCTGTGCCAGTGCCAGCCTCTTTGATTCCTGTAGCTTTGTAGTGTAGTTTGAAATCAGGGTGTTTGAAACCTAGAGCTTTGTTCTTTCCAAGATTGTTTTGGAGATTCACAGTCCTTTGTGTTTCCATACAAATTTTAGAATTATGTGATCTGGTTCTGTGAAGTTCGCTGTTGCTATTTTGATAGAAATTGCACTGAATCTGTAGATTCCCTTGGGTCATGTAGTTATTGTAACAGTATTAATCCTTCCAATCTGTAAGCACAGTATGCCTTTCCATTTGTTTGTGTTGTCTTTAGTTTCTTTCATGTCTTATAGTTTTCAGAGAACAAATCCTTTACTTCCTTGGTTAGATTTATTCCCGCCTATTTTATTCCTTCTGATGCAACTATAAAGGGGATTGTTTTCTTAGTTTCTCTTTCTGATAGCTCATTGTCAGTGCATAGAAACACAACAGATTTCTGTATATTAATTTTGTAACTTTCATCTTTATTGAATTACTTATTAGTTCTAATTGTTTTGGGTGGCATCTTGAGGATTTTCTAATATATAGTATCATGTCATCTGGAAACAATGACAGTTTTACTTCTTCCTTTCCAGTTTGAATTCCTTTTATTTCTTTTTCTTGTCTGATTGCTATGGCTAAGACTTCCAAATACTGCATTGAGTAATAAGGGGGGAGTGGCATTTCCTGTCTTGAATTTTGTCAAAAGCATTTTCTGCATCCATTGAGATGATCATATGATTTTTATTCCTCGGTTTTTTAATGTGATGTATCACATTGTGTTGTTTGCAGATTTTGAGCCATGCTTAGGTTTTGGTTTGCTTACATAGGCTGCCAAGACATTAGAGCCACCTCAATCTAATGACTTCTTTGTTTAATTAATTTAAGACAACTAATCCCAGTATATGTTCAAGTAACACTATAGTACTTCTCAGGGGGTGTGAATGCCTTTGTAACAACAAAACAATACTAATCATCCCCCCTCCTTTGTATCATTGCTGTCATACCTTTTACATATTATATGATTGAATACATTATTGGTATTATTATTTTAGACAAACTGTTGTCTGTTAAATCAATTAAGAGTAAGTTTTAATTTTACCTTCATTACTTTATTTCTTCTTTATTAAATATATTATTTGAAAATATTTTTCTGTTTTGTGGGTGGCCTTTTTACTCTGCTGATAGTATCTTTTGATGCACAAAATGTTTTTAATTTTGATGAATTCCAGTTTGTCTATTTTTTCTTTTGTTGCCTGTGCCTTTGGGGTCATTGCCAAAGCCAATGTCATGAAGCTTTTGTCCTACATTTTCTTAACGAGCTCGTATATTTGGACCCTTGATCCATGTCAGGCAATTTTGTAATGATGTCAGGGAGTAATCTAATTTCATTCTTTTCCATAAGAATATCCAGTTTTCCCAGTACCGTTTGTTGGAAAGACCATCTTTTCTCCATCAGATGGTCTTAGCACCCCTGTTGAGAATCACGTGGCCGTGCATGTGTGGCTCCTCTCTGGACTCTGCACTGTTCCCCTGGCCTTGCACGTGCAGCTCCTGTCTGCACTCTCTGTGCAGCCCCCCTGGCCGCACGTGCTCCTCTCTGAGCTCTCTGTGCGGCCCCCCTGGCCATGCACGTGCAGCTCCCGTCTGCGCTCTCTGTGCGGCCCCCCTGGCCGTGTATGTGCGGCCCCTCTCTGCGCTCTCTGCACTGCCGCCCTGATCTGGCTGCCTGTCTTCATGCCGCTGCCACACTGCTTTGATTACTGTAGCTTTGCAGTCAGTCTTGAAATCAGAAAGTGTAAATCCTGCAATGTTGGTATTCTTTTTCAAGATTATCTTGGCTAGTCTCTTGATGAAATTTTAAAACTTGCATTTATTTCTCTGAATATAGTAATGTTTGCTATTTTAGAGTCTCGGTCTGGTAATTCCAGTGTCTGCTGTTTCTCCTCCTCCCGCTTATTCCTGTTAGCAGTGTCTCACTTCCTTGCATGCCTGATCTTCAACTGTGTCCTGGAGTTTGTATTTGGGCAGATATTTACAGGAGTAACTCAAGGCCTCAGATGATGCCATCTTCCTCCAGGCAGAGTTTTTCTTTACTCCTGCCAAGAACCTGGTTCCCTGTGAGAAGCCGCCTTAATCTAAGCCACGGGCTTGCAGTGCCTGGATGGCCCAGGTGAAGGGACGGTGGAGTGAGTGCCTGCATGGGGACCATCCGCTCTGGGCTCACCCTGACCGTGATGGGGGCCTTAGAGGCCCCAGCCTCATGCGGGGTTAGCGGGCCCCTCGCCTTGAGCTGGCTCTGCAGTTTGGCGCATTTCTCTTCCCCTCCACGAGCTGCAGAACTTCAGGTGTGGCTTGCGTCTGCTGCTTCTATAGCTGCAGCTGCACTCACCTCAAGTACCGGGCTCACCTCCAGCCTCCTCTTGTCCCAAACTTGGAATCGAAACACGTTCCCTTGTTCACTCTTTCTTGCCTTTCCGAGGTGTATTTATTAGCATTTTTGGTTGATGTGGATTGCAGAGCCTGCCCTCACCCCAAGGGTTGTTTCTAAAAGCACAGTTCTGAGCTAAGTTTCCAGGACAGATCATGCGGGTCAACAGCACACTCTATGGTCTTGAGTTCACTCATCCTGCCCAGCCCAGCCTGTGAGGCCAGTTCATTATTCACACCGTCCTACAGGTGAAAAGCCAGAGCACAGACAGGCAAGGCTAACCTGCCTGCTGGCTGCACAGCTGGAGAGCGTGGGCTAGCACTGGACCCTCTTGTGTCTGATCACAAAGATGCCGCTCCACCTCCTGTGTCCACCGCAAGGAGTCCTGAGCACAGGCGTCCCCATCTGGCCACTGAGGCCTTCCCACCCCCGGCCTCCTTCTCGCCCCTGCAGACCTGCTCAGAGTTTGCCCTGCGCTTCTGAAGCCCCTGTCGGCAGTGGGACAAAGGAGCTAGGGCCACTGGGCAGGTCTGAGACCCCCACCCTTCCAAAGCCAGGGCACACACTGGAGGCTCCCCACCCCTCACTGACAGCCCCAGGCAAGGCACCATCGACAGCAAACAGGTCAGATCCTGCGCCCCAGGAGGGGATGGAGCAGGCCCGGGGACCCCAGGTCAGGAACCAGGAACTGTCACCATCCTGGAAATGCCCACCCAAGGCTGGCTCAGCCTCAGTGGGTGCCCGGTGGCTGAGGTTTGGCCCCCCTCTCGCTTTCTGCCCCAACAGGTGAACAACAACGGGATCATCTCCTTCCTGAAGGAGGTTTCTCAGTTCACCCCTGCGGCCTTCCCCATCGCCAAGGACCGCTGCGTGGTAGCGGCCTTCTGGGCGGACGTGGACAACCGGCGCGCAGGGGATGTGTACTTCCGGGAGGCCACGGATGAGGCCACGCTGCGGAGAGCCACGGCGGATGTCAGGCGCTACTTCCCTGAGCTCCCAGGCTTCTCTGCCACCTGGGCGTTCGTAGCCACTTGGTACCGCGTGACCTTCTTCGGAGGCAGCGCGTCTTCCCCAGTGAGTGTTCCATCCTGAGGGGGGAGGACATCCCTCTGGGGCCCAGGGTCTCCCTCCAGGCCCCTGCCTTGCTGGGCCGGGCCGGATGTCAGCCCCGTGCCATGCCCAGAGGGGACAGTGGGGCTCAGGGACAGAAGCCACTTGCCCAGGTCACAGGGCCAGGCTGGAGGACGGCAGAGCTGGGAACTTCCCGGCCTCCTGGAAACCACCCATGTCCAGGAAAAGGCCAGTGCCCCAACAGGGCAGCTCACATACCCAGGATGCAGATGGTCTGTTGGGGGTTTTAACAGGAGCACGATGGCGATTCAGGAAATGTGTGCTCTTTCTGTAAACATTATTACAAAAGAAAGTTCACATGAGTGAACTGTTTACAAATGGCCCACTAACACTTCTATACTTCCTTTATTTCTTCTTATCACTAGTTTGTAAGAAAAATGTCTTTTTAACAAAAAGTAAAGGAAAAGAATCCACAACCCCGCCAGCAAGGCAGAACCATTCAGTGTGTGCTGTTGTGTACAGACCCACAAGACAGAGTAAGCGGAGCCCCTGGAGCCCGCTGCCCCGTGAGCGCCTCCTGCGGGCGCTCTGCTCTCTGTGTTCTTGTGCTTGTCCCCTGGAGCCCACTGCCCCGTGAGTGACTCCTGCAGGCGCTCTGCTCTCTGTGTTCTTGTCCGTGTCCCCTGGAGCCCACTGCCCCGTGAGTGACTCCTGCAGGCGCTCTGCTCTCTGTGTTCTTGTCCATGTCCCCTGGAGCCCACTGCCCCGTGAGTGACTCCTGCAGGCGCTCTGCTCTCTGTATTCTTGTGCGTGTCCCTTGGAGCCCACTGCCCCTTGAGAGCCTCCCGTGGGCGCTCTGCTCTCTGTGTTCTTGTGCGTGTCCCCTGGAGCCCACTGCCCCGTGAGTGCCTCCCATGCGTGCTCTGCTCTCTGTGTTCTTGTGCGTGTGCCCTGGAGCCCACTGCCCCATGAGTGCCTCCCGCGGGCGCTCTGCTCTCTGTGTTCTTCTGCGTGACGCCTGGAGCCCGCTGCCCCGTGAGCGCCTCCTGCGGGCGCTCTGCTCTCTGTGTTCTTGTGCGTGTCCCCTGGAGCCCACTGCCCCGTGAGTGACTCCTGCAGGCGCTCTGCTCTCTGTGTTCTTGTCCGTGTCCCCTGGAGCCCACTGCCCCGTGAGTGACTCCTGCAGGCGCTCTGCTCTCTGTGTTCTTGTGCGTGTCCCTTGGAGCCCACTGCCCCTTGAGCGCCTCCCGCGGGCGCTCTGCTCTCTGTGTTCTTGTGCGTGTCCCCTGGAGCCCACTGCCCCGTGAGTGACTCCTGCAGGCGCTCTGCTCTCTGTGTTCTTGTGCGTGTCCCCTGGAGCCCACTGCCCCGTGAGTGCCTCCCGCGGGCGCTCTGCTCTCTGTGTTCTTGTGCGTGTCCCCTGGAGCCCACTGCCCCGTGAGTGACTCCTGCAGGCGCCCTGCTCTCTGTGTTCTTGTGCGTGTCCCTTCGAGCCCGCTGCCCCGTGACTGCCTCCTGTGGGCGCTCTGCACTCTGTGTTCTTGTGCGTGTCCCCTGGAGCCCGCTGCCCCGTGAGTGCCTCCTGCGGGCGCTCTGCTCTCTGTGTTCTTGTGCGTGTCCCCTGGAGCCCGCTGCCCCGTGAGCGCCTCCCGCGGGCGCTCTGCACTCTGTGTTCTTGTGCGTGTCCCCTGGAGCCCGCTGCCCCGTGAGCGCCTCCCGTGGGCGCTCTGCACTCTGTGTTCTTGTGCGTGTCCCCTGGAGCCTGCTGCCCTGTGAGTGCCTCCTGCGGGCGCTCTGCTCTCCGTGTTCTTGTGCGTTTGGGTTATAGTTTCACCTCTGCAGAGTCATTTCACCTATCACCTCTCCGCCTGGGAGGAAGGAGGCGCCCAGGGTCCCTCCTGAGCGGAGGTTCTCCTCTTTGCAAAGCCAGTCTGTTCCAGAATGACTGTCTTGTGAGACAGGGACGCGAGACTCTGGCTTTGGGTGGAGCTGTCTGGGAGCTGTGAGACAGGAAGCCCTCCCCCCCAGGGGCAGCCGCAGGAGCAGGCGAGTCCACAGAAAGCGGCAGCCCGGCCTCAGGCACGGCCTCGTCCTCCTCAGATGCCTGGACCTGCCAGCCTGCAGAGCCCCCCACCGGCCTCACCAGCCGGGGTCCTGCCCCCAGACCGCCCCCTACGCTGGCCAGCAGCCGGCCCGTCTCCTCCCTGCCTGCCAGGGCCTGAGTCTGCCTTCCTGAAGGCACACCTCAGTCTCCATGTCGCCTTTCACCGTGGGGCTCCCCGCACGCGTGCCCCCAGCGTGGCAGCATCTGCCCTCAGATGTCCCCCAAGGGTGCTGCACAGACCCCAGTGAGTCATGAAGTCAGACCCTGCACCTGTCACTAGAAGGGAGATGGCTGCCTGCAGAAATCTAATCTCTGCTAAAACTGTGCCCAGTCACGCTCGCGAAAGCCACAGGCTGGTGGAACGCCGCAGCCCTGCACCAGGCCACACACACTACTAGTCCTTGCCTGCCACCCAGACAGGGTTTTCCAGCTTTACACACCGCTGATTTCTAGCAGTGGTGACTCAGCAGCTACTTGCATTCTATCGTGATGTTTCTGTTCGTACCCTTAGCCAGTTTTTCTGTAACGCTTTTGTTCTTTTTCTTATTGATTCAAGGAAGTTTTAGTTGAATTAAAGACACCACCAGTGCTTCTGCCAGGTGTATTGTAAAAACATTTTTCGCTTCACTGCTTGTCATTGGTTTGGCCGTATGACGCTTTTTTGGAGTCAGATGTATAATCTCCTTTCGGTTCTTGCAGTTAACGGATGTCAGGCTTGGACGCCCTTTGCCCATATGCTCTACGTATTTGCCTATATTTCCTCCCAGGGGTGCCGATGGTTTCATTTAAAACCTTGCTTGATTTGGGATTTATTTTCCTAAGCTAAGTGATGTAAAGCTCTGATTTAATTGTTTGTCAGTGTTTCTTATTTGCCCCGCGATCTTTTCTTAAAGTTTCACCCTTTGCCCAATCTGAAATAGAACCTCTTATGTATATTTTCATGGAGGAGGATTCCATGAAAATCAAGAAACTTAATGATTAAAACTGCTTTTCCTTGTTTCCCCTTTTTATTTTTACATTTTTGCTCATTCCACACACGGTGGTTTGTAGGTTTGGTCAAGCAGGCAAGACCCCTCAGTGCCTCCAGGCCCACAGGCACAGGGCCTGCTCCCAGCGTCTGTGGGCCCCCACGCCCCTCAGTGGGCTTCAGGCCCTCGGCAGGCGAGGTCTTGGGCGGGCCAGGGCCCAGGCCCCGCTCAGGCCCCTCTTTGCAGGTCAACACGTTCCAGACGGTGCTCATCACGGACGGCACGCTCTCCTTCACCATCTTCAACTACGAGTCCATCACGTGGACCACGGGCACACACGCCAGCAGCGGGGGCAATGCCAGCGGCCTGGGGGGCATAGCGGCCCAGGTAGGGGCCCTGCTCCCCACGGCCAGGGCTATCACGAGCTGGAGAGGCAGGTAGATGCCCCTCCCCGCACACACACCCAGGGCAGAGCCTCTCGCCGCCGAGGCACTTGTCCTGCCCCACACAGCCAGCCTGACAGCGCTAGCTGCCGCCGAGGCAGAGCTCTGTGTGCCCCGCGGCTCCAAGGTGGCCTGGCCAGCGGCCCTGGTCTGAGGGTCAGTGGCCAGCAGAAAATCCCAGGCGTGGAGGGAGGTCAAGTGCAACCCGCCAGGGTCTGGGAGCTCCGCCTTCTCCTCCCGGCTCTGTACTTTTTTCTAAGATCACACTGGCCTCTGGCCCCAGGGGAGGCCCAGAAGCCCAGGAGAGAGCAGGAAGGGGCGGGGCCGGGGGGAGGGGGCTGCCAGGACCCGACAAGGTCAGCAGCGGAGGAACCGCAGGTTAGGGTAGCGCCGGCTGGGAGGCAGAGAGGCGCGGACACGCCTGACCCTTTAGCGCTCCCAGCGCGGGGCCACTTCGTGGGAGGCGGGCCTTGGGAACTTCGGGGAGACCTGCAGACCCAGCCCGCCCCACCCTCCTTCTCCAAACCCGCCCGCAGGCCGGCTTCAACGCGGGAGACGGGCGGCGCTACTTCAGCATCCCCGGCTCGCGCACGGCAGACATGGCGGAGGTGGAGACCACCACCAACGTGGGCGTGCCCGGGCGCTGGGCGTTCAGAATCGATGATGCCCAGGTGCGCGTGGGGGGCTGCGGCCATACAAGTAAGAGGATGGAGCGAGCGTTGGGGTGGCGGGCCGGGCGGGGCCTGGGTGGGGCTGGCAGGGAGAGGAGTGGCGCCCCAGGCGCCGCCCTGGGAACGCGTGACTCCGGCCACCTCGGTTCCCCGCGCCCGGGTTCACCCCTGAGCCTGTCACCCCCGGGAGACTTCCTGCCTCTGCCGTGGGGTGGGGGGGGTTTGCTGGAGACCTCGGTTGGCGGTGTAAACGGGAGGCGTGGTGGTAAAGTCCCCCCAGGGTGTCCCGAGCGCCCCTGCGTGGACGCCTGTGTCCTCGGGAACCCTGGAAGCAGTCCTTTTCCCACCCATTTCCCAGCCTTGCTTCTTGGTAGGACTTGGTGCTGGGCGGGGTGGGCGGGTCCCCTGACGGAACTCAGAGCGGACGGGAGCAGGGTCCACCCCAGGGTTGAGCACGTGGCCAGTGGAAACAGCGGGGCTGGCCACAGACGTGTGTGTTCTCGCCACACACCTCCCCCCAACCGTGTGACCCTGAGTTGCAGACCCTCCTGCAAACCTACTTATAAACGGCAAGGGCGGGGCGGGGCGGGGCCCAGACGACTGGTTCAGCCCCTTCAGCATCCAAGGAGGGCTGCTGATCACTGCCCCCGTCAAGCCTGGGCCCGGTGAGCCAGGTGCTCCGACCCCCGCCCCTCGCAAAGACCACCTCCCACTCCCATGGGGACCAAGGGCACAGAGAGGGGCTGCTTCTCCTGAACGCTGTCCCAAGGACGACCCTAGCACATAAGAGCCCCAGACCCGCCAGGCGGGCAGGAGAGCACCCGGGGTGGGGCTGGGAGGGGGGCAGGCGCGCACACCCGGGGGAGGGGGCTGGGGGCAGGGGAGGCTCTGACCCTGAGGAGTGGGGTCCTCAGAAGAGGGTCCATTCAGTCCGGGGACCCTGTTCCCATGTGCAGATGCTTCCCACCCCCGTCGCAGGCCTCTGTGGGCAGCAGATGGGGGGCCATTGCTGGGCCCCGAAACTCACAGGCGCAGAGGCCCCAGGAGCGCAGTGCCGTGAGGGTGGAGTAGGGGTGCAAGGGACCAGTCCTGTGGGGTCCCCAGCACACCTCAGGCCCAGAAGATGAAGCCTGTACCCATCCGCTGGGGTCGTCAGGAAGGGAGGGTGGTCCACCCCTGAGAGGCGGGGCA
>SJYQ01002682.1:28948-75587 GCA_006410935.1 Redunca redunca
CCCCACCCCGCCCCTGCCCCAGAGGGACCACATCCTGCGGCCCAGGGTGTCCGTCCCCCTGTCCTGGGCATCATGCACGGACACCACGGGGGAGCCAGGCACAGCTCCACAGCTGTGAGCGCCGCCCAGCCCTGGCGGGCCCGGTCCTCCCAGGCGGCCCTCCACTGAGGCTCCAGCTGCCCCGTTTTCCAGATGTGAACGAGTGCGCTTCCCACCCGTGTCAGAACGGTGGGACCTGCACACACGGCATCAACAGCTTCAGCTGCCAGTGCCCTGCTGGTTTCAGGGGACCCACCTGTGAGACAGGTAAGAGGAACCCACCCGGCCCCACACACCAGGGGCCACAGGACACCCGGAACGGTCCTGCCAGACCTGGGGGGGGCAGGGCCATCAGGTCAGCATGCTGCAGGGGGCCTTGCCCCAGATTCAGGTGGCTGGAGAGGTGGGGGAGGGGGGTGCAGGAGCCCAGAGTCCAGAGGAGGGGCCCCGGGGTGCGGCAGGAGCACTGAGCACAGCACTCAGCCCTGTGAGGCCCGGGAACAGGGCAGGGCCTGCTTCCAGACCCTCACTCTAGGACCTGTGCCCCCAAACCCTCCACCCAGGGGCTCCTGGCAGGAGTGGAGTCTGGTTCTCCATGGCCCGGCCGTGGGTTGAGGTCTTTCTTGAGAGCCTCCTGTTGCTCCCAAGCTGCAGCCCGCACTATGGTTTGCTGAGCGATGGTGCACACCCCTGGTTTCACCACGGGAGGCTGCGAGGGGAGCCCAAAAGATGGAGCCCTTAAGATCGGAGCATGGCGGCCCCTGAGCCCCATTGGCTCAGCCAGAGACACTCCCCCCAGAGCTTCAGCGATGTGAACTGTTATTTAGAAACACAACACTGTTAAATCAAACGGTACAGGTAACACCCTCACTAGCGTCTCAGCTAGAAAAACATTCCTAATGGAGACTAGGGCCACAGGGCCTGTTTCCAAGTCTCTGACTCTGGTGTGCAGACACGCATCCAGGCCAGCAGGCCCCTGGGGAACTTGGGGCAGCGCCGGCAGCCCTCAGCCTTGGCCTCTCCGTGGCCAGCACAGCAGCACCCACAGCAGCGGCCCTGCCTCCCAACAAGGCTCCCTGGTCTCCAGACCCGCCTTGGCACAGAGTCCATGCCAGCAGGGGCACCGGGCAGCGTCCAGCAGGGACATGGGCACTGGCTGCCTCGAGTCTGCCAAGTCCCACCTGCGCCGACCCCTGCTCTGATGGGTCAGGGTCCCAGAGACAGGGATGCCCCAGGAGGCTGGGAGTTGGGCCCCTTCACCCCCTTGTGCCTGCCATCTGCTGGGGTAAACCCGGTTCAGACGAGCATTCAATGCCAGTGGCCGGGGATGGCCCTGGACTCCAGGGTCCGCTGCCCCCTGGAGACAGCCAGGTCCACCCACGTGCAGCCCAAGGTGTGGGGTGGGGCTCAGCGGGAGACCAGGCCACACAGCCAGAAACCCCACGGCCTCGCACACTCTGTGCCCACAGCACAGTCTCCATGCGATGATAGAGAGTGTCAGAATGGTGGCTGGTGCCAGGCGGAGGGCGGCCCCGCGGCGTGCGTGTGCCCGGCCGGCTACACAGGGGCGGCCTGCGAGACAGGTGAGCGTGCCCTCGGCACGTAGGGCGAGGCGGGATGGCGGGGGAATGNNNNGGGTGGGTGGGCAGGGTGCCAGTGGGTCAGGGTGTGGGGTGGTCAGAGACTGGTGTGGAGCCGAGCGCCCACCTCTGCCACCCGCAGATGTGGACGAGTGCAGCTCTGACCCCTGCCTGAATGGAGGCTCGTGTATCGACCTGGTGGGGAATTTCACCTGCCTGTGTACGGAGCCCTTCGAAGGACCTCGCTGTGAGACAGGTAATGGCCGTGCCGCAGCTCCCCGTGGGTGACGGCGGTCAGCTGCCCCTCTTCCTCTGGGGGTGGGCTCTGGCCTGGGCTCTGCTGTCCAAGTGCTGGATGAGGCCCGGGAGTCTGCTCCCCTCTCTGAGGCGGATGGCCACACTCCCCAGGCCCCGCCCCCTCAGCAGATTCTTGCCTGTTTATTGCCCCTTCTTCCTGCCCCAGAGCCCTCACCGTGCAAGGAAACAAACTTTGGGCTGATCTCTACCACACATGATGAAGTCTGCTTACTTCTGTTCTATTGCATGTTGTTTTAAATGCTGGTTGCTCCTTGGAAGAAAAACTATGACAAACCTAGACAGCATATTAAAAGCAGAGACGTTACTTTACCAACAAAAGTCTGTATAGTAAAAGCTATGGTTTTCCCAGTAGTCATGTATGGATGTGAGAGTTGGACTATAAAGAAATCTGAGCGCCAGAGAATTGATGCTTTTGAATTACGGTGCTGGAGAAGACTCTTAAGTCCCTTGGACAGCAAGAAGATCCAACCAATCAATTCTAAAGTCAATTCTGATCAGTTCTGAATATTCATTGGAAGGACTGATGCCGAAGCTGAATCCCCAATACTTTGGCCACCGGATGTGAAGAGCCAACTCGTTGGAAAAGACCTTGATGCTAGGAAAGTTGAAGGCAGGAGGAGAAGAGGACAACAGAGGATGAGATGGTTGGACGGCATCACTGATTCAAAGAACTTGAGTCTGAGCAAACTCTAGGAAATAGTGAAGGACAGGGAAGCCTGGAGTGCTGTAGCCCATGCGGTCGCAAGGAGTCAGGCATGACTAAGCAACTGAACAACGACGACAGGACTCGGTAGGTCAAGTAGAAGACAACTAGAGTTTATGGCCCACAGAACAAATTACGACTTTGGCATCTGACATCCCCTGGCCTCCCAGGGCCTCCACCCCTGAGCCAGCAACAGCTGTGCACCCGTCTCCCCGGGGGTTGGGGGTGCTCAAAACAACTCGTCAGAGTTACCTTGAGTCTAAAAACTTAAGAAGGAAATAAGGTTTTGCCTACAAGTAAGATGCAAGTGGGCACTGTGCCCTCCGCTGGCCTTTTGTCAGCAGGCCACACGCAGGGCAGGGTGTGTCCCAGAGGGATGGCGAGGCTTCACAGCGCAGAGCGTGGGCGGGTGGCAGCCCTGCCTGTGGCCTGAAATCATCGTGCTGTCACAGGACTGCCTCGATTGGCATCTGAGCATCAGCGTACGCAACTACACTCGTGTCAGAAAACAAAGGGATTTCAGAAGATTTTGCAAAGAAATCATGTTTGTACAAAGAGTAATGCTAACAAAAGTGAACTGTAAGAAACAAGCACTGACACGCCTACCCCAGTACCAGCCCATGGGCCACGCTTCAAGGCGCAGCAGGACGCTGGCCCCACCTGGAGATCATGGAAGAATATCAAACCTTCTGCTTCCGGCCAACAAGGATGGACCACTCCGGGACTCCCCCTGTCACTCTCAGCAAGAAAACCAGACCAGACACAAGAAACAACTGTCCTCAGCCACTGGACAGCGGAAAGCCATGAACTTCATTCCTAAGAGAAGAGAAGGAAGCGGGGTGGAACCCACAGCTTCCCCAAGGCTGCGTCAGAGCCGTTGTCAGGCTGCCCTGTGGGTGGGGAGGGGGTTCCAGACTCCAGCAGTTCCTCTGAGTCAAGGAGCAGAGATCCCAGTTCAGTGGCTGGAGTTTGTGCTGGTGCCACCGACAAGGACAGAGCTACTGAGGGGTGGCGGGGAGAGGAGAAAGTGGGAGACGAGCCCTGGACAGCTGCACTGGAGCCCCTTGAATCTGGGTGGGGTGAGAGCTGCTGGGCTGGGGAAGAACCACTGGGAGTGGTTAGTCAGCTACTGAAACTCAAGCCCACTCCGACCAGCCAGAGTGGAGCAAGCTCTTCATACCCAGGGCCAGTACTGAGTAGAGTCCCCAGTAGCATCACCTTAGTGGTGGGGATGAATACATGCTAAGCTAATGGCAGGTCTGATCTGCCCCAAGAAAACTTAAAAGAAAGCTTGAAAGGACCAAACAGATCTGTTTAGTCAAAGCTATGGTTTTTGCAGTAGTCATGTATGGATGTAAGAATTGGACCATAGAGAAGGCTGAGCACTGAAAAATTGATGCTTTTGAACTGTGGTGTTGGAGAAGACTCTTGAGAGCCCCTTGGACTGCAAGGAGATCCAACCAGTCAATCTTAAAGGAAATCAGTCCTGAATATTCACTGGCAGGACTGATGCTGCAGCTGAAACTCCAATACTTTGGCCACCTGATGTGAAGAACCAACTCGCTGGAAAAGACCCTGAAGCTAGGAAAGATTGAAGGCAGGAAGAGAAGGGGACGACAGAGGATGAGATGGCTGGACGGCATCACCAACTCGATAGACATGAGTTTGATTGAGCTCTGGGAGTTGGTGATGGACAGGGAGGCCCAGCATGCTGCAGGCCATTGGTTTGCAGAGTCGGACACGACTGAGTGACTGAACTGAACTGAATTTAACCATATGTCAGAATAAAATCCTAAACTCTTTAGATGAATGTAACAGAATCCAGGACCCCAAAATACCCACCCCAAAGTTACCAGACATACAAAAGGTTGAGAGTATATGACTTACCGCCAGAAGTAAAATAGATCAAAAGAAACAGTGGCCAGAGATGGCCAGAGAATTGGCAGATACAAATGTGTGATCATCCATCATGAACATGCGTGTGCCATACGTTCAGGACTGTTGAGGGAAAAGACATAATGAGAAGTAGAAGATATAAAAAAAAGAAGTTTCTAGAGATGAAAAACATGATATCTGAATTTTAAAAAAAAACACTGGATGGTGCTCACAGCAGGTTAGACGCTGCAGAAGGAAAGGTCAATGACCTTGAAGAGAGAAATGGAAACAGTTTGACAAGCAGCCCAGAGAGGATGAGACGGAAGGGCAGCAGTGAGGCGGGCCCTGTGCGGGGACGCCATGCGCCCAGCAGGTGTGACCCTGGTGTCCCTGCAGGAGAGATGGTCTGACGGGGTGCAGGAAAAGAGTGTGAGAAAGCAACGGCCAAACAGTTTCTAAGTCTGATGAAAATGAAAACCCAAAATTCAAGAAAAACATGAAGAAAACCGTACAAAGCCCAACATAAATCAAATTGCTGAAAACCACTCCATGAGCCGAGGAGTTCCAGATGCACAAGCTGGACTTAGAAAAGGCAGAGGCACCAGAGGTCAAACTGCCAGCGTCTGCTGGATCACGGAGAAAGCAGGAGAGCTCCAGAAAGCATCTACTTCCGCTTCACTGACTGCACTAAAGCAGACTGTGCAGATCACAGCAGACTGGACAATTCTTAAAAAGATGGGGAATACTAGACCACCTTACCTGCCTCCTGAGAAACCTGTATGCAGGTCAAGAAGCAAAAGTCAGAACCAACCATGGAACAACAGACTGGCTTAAAACTGGGAAAGGAGTGCATCAGGGTTGTATATTGTCACCCTGTTTATTTAACTTATATGCAGAGTACATCATGTGAAATGCCAGACTGGATGAATCACAGACTGGAATCAAGATTGCTGGTAGAAATATCAGTAATCTCAGATATGCAGATGATACCATCCTTATGGCAGAAAGCAAAGAGAAACTAAAGATCTTGATGAAGATGAAAGAGAAAAGTGAAACAGCTGGCTTAAAACAACATTCAAAAACGAAGAGCATGGTCCCATCACTTCATGGCAAATAGATGGGGAAACAATGGAAACAGTGACAGACTATTTTCTTGGGCTCCAAAATCACTCCAGATGGTGACTGCAGCCATAAAATTAAAATACACTTGCTCTTTGGAAGAAAAGCTATGACAAATCTAGACAGAATACTAAAAAGCAGAGACATTAGTTTATTGACAAAGGTCCACATAGTCAAAGCTATGGTTTCTCCAGTGGTCACATATGGATGTGAGAGTTAGATGATAAAGAAAGCTGAGCACCGAAGAACTGATGCTTTCAAACTGTGATATTGGAAAAGACTCTTGAGAGTCCGTTGGACTGAACGGAGATCAAACCAGTCAATCCTAGGTGGAATCAACCGTGAATGTTCACTGGAAGGACTGATGCTGAAGCTGAAGTTCCACTGCTTTGGCCACCTGATGTGAAGAGCTCACTCATCAGAAAAGACCCTGATGCTGGGCAGATTGAAGGCAGGAGCAGAAGGGGACGACAGAGGAGGAGATGGCTGGGTGGCATCACCGAATCAATGAACATAAGTTTGAGAAAGCTCCCGGAGAAGGCGAAGAACAGGGAAGCCTGGTGTGCTGCAGTCTGTGGGGCCGCAAAGAGCCAGACCCGGCTGAAAGCCTAAGCAGCAACAGTGAGAAAGAGAAGGCACCGACAGCAGCCGCAGAGGGAGGCACAGAGGCGCGAGAACGCCGGCAGACCCCCCAGCAGAGGCGGCGCAGCTTGGACGGCAGCGGGGCCGCACCCTGCCGTTCAGTCTGTTCAGCCGCTCAGTCAGCTCCACTCTCTGCGGCCCCATGAATCGCAGCACTCCAGGCCCCCCGTCCATCGCCGTCTCCCGGAGCACAGCACCCTTGCAGCCCTTGAATCGCAGCACTCCAGGCCCCCGTCCATTGCCGTCTCCCGGAGCGCAGCACCCTTGCAGTGCTTGAATCGCAGCACTCCAGGCCCCCGTCCATCGCCGTCTCCCGGAGCGCAGCACCCTTGCAGCCCTTGAATCGCAGCACTCCAGGCCCCCCGTCCATCGCCGTCTCCCGGAGCACAGCACCCTTGCAGCCCTTGAATCGCAGCACTCCAGGCCCCCGTCCATCGCCGTCTCCCGAAGCGCAGCACCCTTGCAGCCCTTGAATCGCAGCACTCCAGGCCCCCGTCCATCGCCGTCTCCCGGGGCGCAGCACCCTTGCAGCCCTTGAATCGCAGCACTCCAGGCCCCCGTCCATCGCCGTCTCCCGGGGCGCAGCACCCTTGCAGCGCTGGGTGCAGTGAGCTGCGACTCTAGTGCTGTGCACCCAGAAACACAGTCCTCCAGAAAGCAAGGCTGCACAGAGACACCTGCCAGACGGCCTCTCGGCAGCTCCGAGGACACAAGCACGGGGACCAGCCAGGATACAGGGATAGTGAAGCGCTGCTGGCCGACCCAGCCGGACTGATGCTCACCGAGACCCGCGTTTCCTCCAGGGCTGGCAGAGCCTTCACCGTGACAGACGACCCCACCGGCCATAAAACGAGGCTCAATAAACTGAAAGGGGCTGTGTTCTCTGACCGCAGCAAAATTAAACTAGAAATCAACAGGAGACAGATGCCTGGAAAACCCCGAACATTTCAGTAACAGAAGTGCTTGATGAGCACCGCTTGGAGCCTCTGGCCTCAGCCAGGCCCTCGGTGCACCATCAGCCCCTCTGCTCTCCAGCTGCTGCTTCTGCTCCAGAGAAGGGGCTCGGGGCTGAGGGCTGCTGGGGGCCGGTCTCCAGGCGCTTGGCACAAACAGCAGAGGTTAACACGCCTCCTCTCTGGCCCAAGGCCGTGTTAACCCACTCCCTGCCCAGGCCCTCTGCCAGGCCTTGGGTGAGCACTGCCTTTCTTGCAGGACAACACCCAGTGCCCAACACCTGCCTCTCGGGCCCTTGCCAGAACGGAGGCACCTGTGTGGATGCAGAGCAGGGCTACGTGTGCGAATGCCCTGAAGGCTTCATGGGCCTCGACTGCAGGGAGAGTGCGTGTGGGCTGGGCCGCCAGGGCGGGGTCCCGGGGGTGTGCATGGGGTGCCCGTGGGCCTCGACTGCAGGGAGAGTGCGTGTGGGATGGGCCGCCAGGGCGGGGTCCCGGGGGTGTGCATGGGGTGCCCGTGGGCCTCGACTGCAGGGAGAGTGCGTGTGGGCCAGGCCACCGGGGAGGGGTCCCAGGGGTGTGCATGGGGTGCCCATGGAGACCATCTGGGAGTGGGGAGAGGGGCTGCACGGCTGGCTTTATGGGACAGTGGTCAGGAGGGCACCCCCATACTGAGGCCTCTCTCCCCTCTGTCCGTGGCAGGAACCCCCAGTGGCTGTGAGTGCCGCAATGGTGGCAGGTGCCTGGGGGCCAACAGCACCCTCTGCCAGTGCCCACCAGGCTTCTTCGGGCTCCTCTGTGAGTTTGGTAAGTGCCCAGGGTTGGGACAGGGGCTCCCCTTCTGCCCTGCCCTGAGAATCCCTGAAAGCACAGTGAGCCCTGGGTGTGGGGGGCACCCCAGCCTGGTCACCCTAGGGGTCACATGGTCACTGGGCCTCCCCCTCGTGTGCAGAGGTCACGGCCACGCCCTGCAACATGAACACGCAGTGCCCCGACGGTGGCTACTGCATGGAGTATGGCGGGAGCTACCTGTGCGTCTGCCACACCGACCACAACGTCAGCCACTGTGAGTGGGGCCTGCCTGGAAGCTGGCGGGGGCGGTGCTGGGAGGTCCTGGGTGCAGCAGGAGGAGGCCCGAGAGGGACCTGGGGGTGGACGGCCTGGCCACGCCCTGCTCCGCCCGCTGCAGCCGCGTGCGAGCCTCACCCGGGGCCTTCCAGCCCAGCTGCTGGGACGTGAACGCCTGGCAAGCGCGCGTGGAGAAGCATGTCCGCTGGCGAGTGTCAGCGCAGACACCGAGTGACGGGTAGTGAGTCGCCACGTGTGACAGTGGCGACGTGCTCTCGGGGCCCTGATACCAGGACTCCTGTGGACCACAGCTCAGTCCCAATTCAGCCCCAGCTCACAGGAGAGTGAAGGCAAAATCTGGAAAAGTCAAAAATGTGGTAGGAGAGATTCTAGGGGGGCCTCCGAGCCAGCGTGAGGACTCAAGCCTGGCACCGGTTCTGCCAGGACGCCAGGATGACTGCCCTCTGCCCCACAGCACTGCCGTCGCCGTGTGACTCCGACCCCTGCTTCAATGGAGGTTCCTGTGATGCACACGAGGACTCCTACACGTGCGAGTGCCCGCGGGGCTTCCACGGCCGCCACTGTGAGAAAGGTGGGGCACGGCAGCTCACGGCGGCGGGGGGGCCTCCCGCCCGCTACAGCGCGCCTCACGTGGTGCACTCCCCTTCCCGCTCACTGTTTTGCCCGTGGATTTTAGAATTCCTGATTCATAAAAGAATTCAGTGTTGTCCAGTTGCTAAGTCATGTCCGACTCTCTGTGACCCCATGGACTGCAGCACGCCAGGCCTCCCTGTCCTTCACCATCTCCTGGAGCTTGTCAGATTCACGTCCACTGAGTCGACTTTACAAATGTAGTGCAATTAGAGAATGTCAACATTTTACAACACTTAGCCACTTAACGTAAGCGCTTTTAAGCAAATACACTGCGGGCGTCATTGTGCTCACCTGGTCCGCCCAGTTCAGTCTTTCCAGCAGCTAGAAGCAACAGTCAGGACTCCTTTCAGTGACCCCAGCATCCCCTGGTCAGGGCCCAAGGTGCTGGCCGCCTGGCCCCTATGCCCACGTCTGTCCTCCCGGGCTTGGCACCTGGGCCCCGTCCAGCCCTCCTGCTGCCTCACGTGTCCAGAGAGCTGAAACCTGAACCCCTGCCTCTGCCGTTCCCATGGGGCCCTGAGACTGGGCCCCTGGGGCTCCGACCACAGCGCCCATGGCCTCCACACCCCTGCGGGGGAGGGCTTTCCAGAGAGCAGGCTGATTCTGTGCAGAGCCACCGAGGTCCTGCACCCTTGGCCAAGGCGTCCCCAAGAGTGGGCAGAGGGACATGGTGGGGGGTGGTGGCCGGAACCTGGACAAACGTCCTGTGAGGCCCCACGGGGCGTGGGGGGGAGGCCCCTCCTGCCTCACATTCCCCCCAAGAACGTCGAGCAGGCCGAGGGTCTACACTGCTGGCTGAGCTGTGAAGGTGCGACATCCACCCCGCAGGCCCGGGAAGGCCCCCGCTGCAGGAGGGTGATGGGCCCCGCAGGCCCGGGAAGGCCCCCGGTGCAGGCACATAGACACGCAGATCTGAGTGGGAGTGCCTACTCAGCGGCTCCCCACTCAGCAGGAGGGCAGCAGTGGGCAGCTCTCCAGCGCTTCCCCAGCAGAGCCCGGGCAGGGCAGGGGGACGGCAGGCACAGGGGGCCGGGGCGGCAGGCGCAGAGCCCCCAGGCCGACTGGGGAGCACCTGGGGGTCTCGGCCCTGGGCAGCAGCCTCAGGGGCTCCGCTGACCGGCAGCCGTGGCCTGCGGCCGCTCTGGGCCAGGAGGCTGGCCCCAGCTCACTGGCCTCTCTGTCTGTCTGTCTGTTCCTGGCAGCCCGGCCGCGCCTGTGCAGCTCTGGGCCCTGCAGGAACGGAGGCACGTGTAAGGAGGCAGGCGGCGAGTACCACTGCGACTGCCCCTACCGCTTCACCGGCAGGCACTGCGAGATCGGTGCGGGCCCAGCGGCGCGCCGGCCTAGGGAGGGCGGGGTGGGGCTGGCCTGGGACCCCTGCCCTGCCCCCTGCCTCCGCTCGTCAGGAGCACCCCACAAGCCCCCTACTGCCCCTGCCGAGGGTGTGGAGTGGAGGGACAAGGGGAGGGACTGGAGGCAGGGTGCACGCGACCCCTGGCCCTGCCCTATGGGTGCCTCTGCTTCCAGGAAAGCCAGACTCGTGCGCCTCGGGCCCCTGTCACAACGGCGGCACCTGCTTCCACTACATCGGCAAATACAAGTGTGACTGCCCCCCCGGCTTCTCGGGGCGGCACTGTGAGAGAGGTAAGGGGGAGCTCCCCACAGCCCCGTGGCCCGGAGGCAGAGGTGGTGCGAGAGGCAGGACGCCCCTGCTGCCCAGAGGCCTCAGGGGGGACAGTGATGAGCAATGGGGTCCCCGCGCCCTTGCAGCCCCCTCGCCCTGCTTCCGGAGCCCGTGCATGAATGGGGGCACCTGCGAGGACCTGGGCACAGACTTCTCCTGCCACTGCCAAGCAGGGTACACAGGACAGCGGTGCCAGGCAGGTGAGCGGGCCGGGTCAGGGTCAGGGCGGGGCAGGGCCCAGCAGGGTACCAGGGAGAGAGGGGAAGAAGGAAACCTCTGAGCAGCCCGCTCTGGGGGCCGGCTCTGTCACCCTGGGACAGGCTGCATGGGGAGCAAGGGGCCCAGGTCAGAGCAGCGGGAGGCCAGGCCGGGGCCGGCAGTGCAGGACGCGGCTGCCCTGTCCTTGCAGAGGTGGACTGCGGCCCCCCCGGCGAGGTGAAGCATGCCACCCTGAGATTCAACGGCACCCGACTGGGCTCGGTGGCCCTGTACTCGTGCGACCAAGGCTACAGCCCAAGCGCCTCCAGCCATGTCCGGGTGTGCCAGCCACAGGGCGTCTGGAGCGAGCCCCCACAGTGCCACGGTGACCGGGGCCCTCTGCGGGGTGGGGGGAGCCACGCCCCACTCCCTTGGGCCACGCCCCGCTGCCTTGGGCCACGCCCCGCTCCCCTGGACCACGCCCCGCGCCCCTGGGCCACGCCCCGCGCCCCTGGGCCACGCCCCGCGCCCCTGGGCTGAGCGGGAGAGCAGGAGCCGCAGTTCTGACCCTGGCCTGTGTCTCCTCTGTGACAAGTGAGGCCAAGACCTGGTGCTGATGGTGGTGACAACCGGTCCCCTCCACTCCGGACCCTTCTCTAAGGGCTTCCGGTCCTCAGAGCAGCCCAGAGCATGAGGCCCAACACCCACAAGCCCACTCTGCAGAGGAAGCCGCGGAGGCCAGGAGGCAGCCTAAAGGCAGAGCCCTGCCGAGGCAGATCAGGGCTTAGGTCCCACTCCTGCTCCCAGGCCCGCCCAGGCCCGCGGGATCAGGCCCTGCATTTGAACAAGGCCCCCACGAGCCCGCACGGGCGTTTAAGGGGTGTTGCCCTGCAGGCAAGGCCCTCCTTGATCCAGGCACCTGGAGACAGTGCTGCCAGCGGTGCCCTAAGCCAAACAGAACATTCCAAACTGTTCAGCCCCTCTGTGTGATGGTAACACAGTCTCAGAAGACAAAGGGCTTACAGCCATGCAGCTTAGGGACAGGACAGCATCCAGAGAAGTGAGGCGCAGAGCAACCCCCGCCAGATGCCCTGCAAGGCGTCGGGCCCGGGCGCCCTCTTGGGGAGCGCGCCAGAACACAGGTGCGGTCACCTGGCCTCAAGCCTGCTCCTTCACGCCTGTCCTTCCAAGCCCCCCAGGGCTAGTGGTCACTGTCTAGGAGGCCACCCCAGGCCCAGTGTTGCTTCTCCCCAACATGCCATCAGAGGAGGAGTGGGAAGCGCCAGGGAATGTGAGCTCACGAGCCAGGATACCGGGACACTCGAGAAGGATGGCCACCCCAGAGACAGCAAGAGCCCAGACAACATATACTCCTGGGAGCAGAGCGTAGAAGATGAGTGAGAATGTAAACGGGGCAGGACGCTGGCCGTAAAATAGAGTCAGCAAGTCATGTTTAAAAGAAGGCAGGAATAAGATGATCGCAAAAGTGTAACAGTAGAAGAGACACAGCTTACAAATGGCAGCAGACCAAGACGGAGCTGAAGAGTCGAAAGATCAGTGTAAGGAGCTGCACCAGAGAGAAGGGAGACGCTCGCGAATTAGAAAGGAGAGGTGGGCTGAGGAGAGGACAAGGGCTGGCACTGAGCTAACAGGACTCCAAGAGCGACAAAAGTTAAAACAGGATGGAACAGCGCAGCAACTGTGGAGCTAAATTCCCGGGACAGCTGATGGATGATCGGAGACTGAAAGGGCCTGCAGGATGTCCATCAGGACAGGCAGACATTAGACACAGCACAGTGAGATTTAGGAAAATCAGGAAGGAAAGGTCCTTAGAAAAAGGGACAGGAAGCCAAAGAGGAACAAGAATCAGATCGGCACCAGACTTCTTATGGAGGCATCAGGAGCGAGATGATAAAATGGCATTTTAAAGGTAGTGAAGCGACCCATTCAGTTAGGGTCTGGACAGTGAGAAAACACCATCACTCTCACTGTAACATCAAGGAAGCTCCAGAGAGCCCATAAAATCGTACCTTTTCTAACTCATTTGAGAGCTGAGGAGGCAAAGTTTTCTCACAAGGAAGCACCAGGCCCAAACAAGTCCGTGGGTCCATCCCACCGAACTGCCAAGAAGCAGACTGCCGCAGTGTTACACAGGCCCTCCTGGGGAGTGGAAACGAGTGTGTGCCACCCACTCCACGAGGCCAGGACAACTTCAGACCAACAGCAGACATGGACAGGTGGAGAGCGGAAAGTTATGGGTTCATGCAACGTGGAAACAGATGCAGAAAGCTGACAGCCTATCAAGACTATGCACACCATGATGGGGCTTCGCGGGTGATGCCAGCGGTAAAGAAGCAACCTGCCAGTGCAGGAGGCCCAAGAGACGCGGGCTTGATTCCTGGGTCGGGAAGATCCCCTCAAGTAGGAAGTGGCAACCCACCCCAGTATTCTTGCTTGAAATGGCAACCCACTCCTGTATCCGTTCCTGGAAAATTCCATGGACAGAGGAGCCTGGTGGGCGACAGTCCCTGGGGCCGCAGAGTCAGACACAGCTGAGCACACACACCGTTCCTAAGCTGGGTTGTTATACAAATAGTTTGATATTAGAAACAGTTGCTACACTAACCAGCTAAAGGAGAAGAGTCATATAAGAATCTCAATGAATGTATAATAAGCATTTGATAAAATCCATACCTATTCAAGTACCAAATTCCTACCAAGTATGCATTTTAAAAGTACTCCTTATCCAGATAAAAATAATATGACTCACCCACCTTTCTAGTACCAGGTGGTGTAATACAGGATTTACTGGAGGGGAAACTTATAAAAGAGAAACAGCAGAGCCCACGGAGCCCCAGGTGTCCATTAGCCCACAGGGAGGTGTGCTTGGACCAGGCAGAAGCTGGGCGCACACACAGTCACGCTGAAGCCCGCCAGTCACGCTCCACGTCTTTACAGAGGAATGAGGACAGGCTACGTCAGGAGGGCCATGGGACCCCCTGGCGGTCGGGGTTAAGGCTCTGCGCTACCACTGCCGAGCGCACAGTTTCAGGCCCTGGTCAAGGAAGTTCTCGTGCTGCATGGTGAGGCCAAAAACAAGGAGAGGAAGCTGTGGACCAGTGTTCCCCAATCCTCATGATACAGGAGGCGGATCTGGAATGCAAAGCTGCTCTTGTGCTGAACTGACTCAGACACGCTGAGCTACCAACAGGAGGAAGGAAATCACCTTCTGAGGCCGTTTTATGATGGGTCTCATGTGACCTAGACTAGACATTATCCTAAGCGGAGAAACATTCCCTAATAAGGATGCCCTTATCACTAAGTCTAGTCAACAGTACATTGTCAGTAATAGCCTATGTAATAAAGTAAGAAAAAGAAAGTAAATTCATGAAAATGCTAAAGGAGGAAGTGAAAATGTTAGTATTTACAGCCGATATGGTTGTCTCTCAACCAAAAGAAAACTGTATAAATGATAGGAAATCAATATGTTTGGTGAATATAGGCTATAACAAAATTCATTGCATTTTTATATATCAACAATAAATGATTAAATGACATATTTTTTATAATTTATAATTAATTATAAAAACATGTGCAGATGAAACCAAAAACTGATTCCTTGAAAGGATCAATAAAAATAATAAGCCTCTAGCTAGACTGATCAAGGGAAAAAATAAAAATTAGCAATATCAGAATGAAAAAAGATATCACTAAAGACTATATGAGCATTTAAAGGGGAAGGAGATATTGTGAACAACCTCAGGCCAATATATCTCACAATTTACAACAAATGAAGAAAGATGCTAATGACCACAACTGACACAAGAATACACAGAAAATATGATGAGCCTCATATCTATTGAGGAAATTTAACTTGTGGCTAAAAACTTCCCTGCAAAGAAAATGGCAGGACCAGACTGGGTTATGTCAAACCTCTCAGAAGGAATGCTACTACTATCCACAGGGCTCTTTCAGAGAATGCAGGAGGAAGGAGCCCTCCTCAGCTCATTCTATGAGACCAATATCGCCTTTATACCAAGACCAGAGACACTGCAAAAATGAAGCAACAGACCAACAACATTCTTCATGCGCAAAGCACAACAGTCCTAACAAGACACTACTGAGATCCAACCCAGTATTACATCAGAAGGCTAATACAGCCTGACCTAGAGGGATTTATCTCAAGAACAGTTTAACATCTGAAAATCAGTAAATGCAATTCCCCATAGTAGAAAATAAAGGAGAAAACCATATGATTGTCTTAATAGATGCAAAAAAAGTCATTTGACAAAATTCAACTATTATTTTTAAAATTCTTAACAAACTAAGCATAGAAGATTTCTTTAACCCGATCAAAGGGCATCCATGAAAACAATCAACAGCTAAGAAAGTGCTTCCTGCCGTTATCAGTAGTCAGGCAAAGGTCCCTCCAGTGCCTTCCACCATTGTCCTGGAGGTCCTGGACCACGCCAGAGGCAAGAAAAGGAAGACAGCACATCTATCAGGCAAGAAGTAAAGATGACACGATTGTGCACAAGAAAATTCTAGGAAATTCTACAACAGAAGCAACAGAACTAATAAGTGAATTCAAGTAGGTTACAGGACACAGGGTCAATACACAGAAACAATTATATTTTCATATTCCAGCAGGGGAGACTTGGAAAATTAAATGAAATAATGCTATGTACAATAGCATCAAAATGATAATTTTTATATATGTGAAATGAATTATAGACAGAAATGTAAAAGTTAAAACAATAAACTTCTGTAAGAAAACATATGAGAAAAATCTTCAGAACAGCTGGAATAAAATGGTTAGGTACTCAGAAAATATTACATTGTTTCTCCACTTCTCACCATACCCAACAGTTAGTTCCAGATGTATTAAGGACTTAAATGGGGTTTGTTTTTTTTTTAACTATGTAGTTTTGTGTAGGAAATGTAGGTTACCTATCTTTTTGGCCTTAAGGCAGGGAAAGATTCCACAAAAACCACTAAGTATAAAAGGAAAAAGTGGACAAACTGACTAGTTAAAAATTAGGAACTTAAATTCCTTGGCCTTAAGAAAGTCGGGCTTCCCTTGTGGCTCAGCTGGTAAAGAATCTGTCTTTAATACGGGAGACCTGGGTTCAATCCCTGGGTTGGGAAGATCCCCTTGAGAAGGGAAAGGCTGCCCACTCCTGTATTCTGGCCTGGAGAATCCCATGGACTGTATAGTCCACAGGGTCACAGAGAGTCAGACACGACTAAGTGACTTTTACTTATGTATAGATGTGTTATGTGTGTGTGCTACATATACATATGTTACATATACATGTGTGTTACATATGATATATATGTATATAATCAGCCCATTAGGTGAAACACATGAGTAGGAATTTCACAGTAGTAAACAACACCCCCTTTGTCAGTGCTGTGCAAAATGCAAGCCAACAGCACAATGAGACACAGTTGGCAAAATTTCCGAAGTCTAAAAGGCCCATAAATTGGTGAGAATATGGATAAACAGGGTTTGTTCTAAATTGCTGGAGGAAGTGTGAACTGGTGCAAGCACTTTGAAGACAATTTAGTGATTCTTCAAGCTGACCCCCTTCATATAAACTGTGTCCTAACAATTGTACTGCTCGATAATTGTGAATCTAGGGAAAACTCGACACTAGGAGATGTGAAAGACAGAGAAGCTTTGTTCCAACAGCAAGAAATCTAAATCCAACCCCAAACCCAGCAAACAAGAGAGAGAAAGTGCGGTACAGTCACACTGAGGACTATCACACAGCAATGAAAAGAACAACCCACCACATAGAAACATCTTATTAATATAATGCTGAGTGACGAAACAGTACGTTAACCACAATATCCTGTAAATAAAGTTCATAATAGCAAACATTGTCCAGTATATTGATAAAAATTTAAAAACTAAGGAGGCACAGAGGGGATAACCATGGAAATTCAAGTCACAACAACTGGGATGTGCGTGTGAGCAGATGAGCCACCATTCTTAGCCCCTAGGTCAGGCGCCAGCCCCCAGGGGTCATTCTGTCAGTACCATTTATTTACTTATTTACATGTTAAGCATTAAACTGTTTTAAGCTGAACATCGTTAATTCAGGAGCAAAATTCCCAGTTTTTAAAAACTTCACAGTGAATATTTCAAAATGAAGGGCTAGCCCCCAAGTGTCTTGGTTTCATACACAAGTGTTACCTAATGGCGTGGTGGGGTCCTTGGAAGCATCCCCAGCCCCTTCCCAGAGGTGCGCCTCTTCCCCTCCAGGGCCCTCCTCGGGTTCTGGCCTCTCCCGGCACCCGGGATGTCGTAGACTTCTGTCCAGAGCCTCTTGTCAAAGCTCATGTGCGTCCCTTTTAGTCCGGCTTCGAGTCATGCCTGCTAACAGCAGCAACACTGCTTTATTCTTGGGGTCTCTCCCGGCGCCTGGCACCCGGGCTTTCCTCGCTCAGAAGTCGACGAGTGCCGATCCCAGCCGTGCCTGCACGGGGGCTCCTGCCAGGACCGCGTCGCCGGGTACCTGTGCGTCTGCAGCCCAGGCCGTGAAGGCACCCACTGTGAGCGGGGTAAGACCGTCCCGGCCTTCCGTGGGCCGGCCGCACCCTCTGAGCTCCAGCGCCCCAGCTCTGTCCCCTTGCCCAGCCACGCCCCTCCCTGTGCTGGGGCCTGGCTGGGCGGGTGCTGCCTGCTCTCTCGGGCCCCTGCCAGCTCTGATGTCCACAGGGACAGCAGCTTATAGATACTCTTGCCTCTAGTCCCTTGGAAGCACTGAGCGCGCAGCTGACAACAGCTAACCATGACCCTCCTCCCTGCCTCCCGCAGACCCTGGCTGGCGGAGGGCGGGGGAAGGTGGGGGTGAGGACCCAGGGGCAGAGAAGGTGGGGTGCAGGGGGCAGATCCCAGCCCTGCGTCTGAGCCGGAGTAGGGGGGAGGCTCCATGAAGCCTGCTCCCTCATGCCTGTGCAGGCCAGGCGGCCAGAGAGCCTGGGCAGTGAAGGCAGCAGGGACCCGGACAGGCTCTGTGGGTAGAGGGAGGGCACGGGAGGCCCCGGGGCGGCAGCCATGCAGCCTCATGTCCGTGTCCCTCTCCTCAGAGACAGACAAGTGCCAGGCGCAGCCCTGCAGAAACGGAGGCACCTGCAGGGACCTCCCGGGGGCCTTTGTCTGCCAGTGCCCCCCTGGTTTCATTGGAGTCCACTGTGAGATAGGTAGGGGCTGCTCTTGGGGTCCCCATGTGCCGGGCCCTCACCCATACTCATGATACCCTGGACGCCTGGGAAAACCTGTTTCCAGCAAGCACAGACGCTGGGCTGCTCAGAGCAGGGGTGGGGACGGTGCTGGGGACAGGCTTCGGAGGGGAAGGACCCCAGCAGGGAGGATGAGGGGAGGGCCAGGCCCCTGCCCGCCCCCTGCCCCCAGCGACCTCGCCCCGCCGTCCTTTCCCTTCCTCCCGCTGTCCTCTCCTGCCTCCCCCAGACACCCCCTTGCTGCCCTGGCCGACTCTCTGGGTGTTCTCCAGAGGTGGACGCCTGCGACTCCAGCCCCTGCCAGCACGGAGGCCGCTGTGAGAACGGTGGCGGGGCCTACCTGTGCGTCTGCCCAGAGGGCTTCTTCGGCTACCACTGCGAGACAGGTGGGCTCCCCGCGCCCCGCGCCCCGTCCACCCGGCTCCACGTCGAGCCGCAAGCCGTGCCGCCTCTGGACGGGCCAAGTTCATGGCCGCCCCAGGGGCCTGCCGCTCCCAGTTCTTCATGGCGAGAGCCCCTCGCTTGTGAGCCTGTTTGGGCCCCTCGGGGACCGGGCAAGGGACAAGGCCTTCCCTGGCCACGGCCTGCGGCAGCCCCACCCCACCGCCTGCAGCCCCGGCACCGTGTCTCCCTGCTGTGTGTCTCCCCAGGGTGGGTGGCCTGGCCTGTGCTGTTCGAGTGTCCCCAGTGTCCCCTAGGCTGGGCCTGACTGGCACCGCTCAGATGTGCGGGCAGGACAGGTCCTGGGCCCCAGCCCCACCGCGGGGCACAGGAGCCGGCCCAGCGACGAGCGTGGTGTGGGCGGTTTGTGGCCAGAGTGTCTCACTGGGGCAGGGGCCCTGTGGGCCCTGCCTGGGAGCCCAGGGCTGCGCCCCTGTCCCAGCATACGCAGGCTGCGGAAGGGCCAGTGTTCTCAGCTGCCGCCCAGGAGTGGTCACCTTGGCTTGGCTGGGGGTGGGCCAGCCTGGCCTCTCCGTGGGGCCCCTGGCAAGCCCTGCCCCTCCCCCAGAGTGTCCCCCATATCTGCTCCCCAAAGGGCCACCTGGGACTGCCCACCTGCATCCCACAAACACACCAACACGGGACCAGCCCAGGGCCAGCATTGGGGGCCCAGGGGAAGGCGCCTGGCTAGACGTCCACTCACTGCTGCCTCCCCCGACAGTGAGTGACCCCTGCTTCTCCAGCCCCTGCGGGGGCCGCGGCTACTGCCTGGCCAGCAACGGGTCCCACAGCTGCACCTGCAAAGTGGGCTACACCGGCAAGGACTGTGCTAGAGGTGAGGCAGCGAGGGCGCCAGCGTGGAGGGCTCCCCTCGCGCCCGAGGGCTGCAGACACCCCGCGGGGCGGGACAGAGCGCCGAGCGGCCCCAGGCCCCAGGGCCAGCAGGCCAGACACCCACCTGGGGGCCGGGGCTTGCCCGGCCGACAGCGGACACCCCCTTCCCTTGTTCTTGACCGGAACCCTGAAGAGCTCTTCCCACCAACGGGCCTCAAGGTGGAGCAAGTGGAAGAGAGTGGGGTCTCCATCTCCTGGCGGCCCCCTGAAGGCCCAGCCACCAGGCAGGTGCTGGACGGCTATGCCGTCACCTACGCGTCCGCGGATGGCTCCTACCGCCGCACAGACTTCGTGGACCGGGGCCGCTCCGTGCACCAGCTCCGGGCCCTGGCACCCGGCAGGGCCTACAACGTCTCCGTCTTCTCGGTCAAGCGCAACGCCAACAACAAGAACGACATCAGCAGGCCCGTGGTACTGCTTACCCGCACGCGTGAGTGACTCAGGCTGCCCCCCGCCCGCGTGAGTGACTCGGGCTGCCCGCCCCCCGAGGGCCCCACCATGGCATGCCCCCAGCAGGGTGGGCGGCAGCCAAGCCACCCCCGGTGCCCGAGTCAGCCGAGGGCCCCTCCTCTGGAGGAGGAGCCAGTGACAGGGTGAGGGAGGGGGCTGGGGAATGCAGGGGGGCCCCCTGAGAAGGTGCTGGGACTGCCGTGGGGTGAGGACGGAGCCTCCCTGCAGGCTGGAACAGAGGCAGCCGTGGGGCAGCAGGGAGGCCATTCGGGCATCCTGCCCTAAGGGAGTTGTGCGGAGAGGCTGGGCTTGGCTGGCTTGGCTGCTCCTGGGGCTGTGCAGGAGGGGAACCCCGGAATGCTCCCATGATGGTGAGTTGGTGGGGGCTGGCCGTGGGAAGCAAGAGATGGGGAGGGGAGGCTGGAGGATGGAAGGAGAGCTGGGCAGTGGCACGACCACTGGGCATGTTGGGAGCCCCTTGAGGGTGGCTGGCAGGGCAGGGCAGGTGGGCACAGGTGGGAACAGGCTGGTGCATAGACACAGGTGGGCATATATGGTCAAGTGAGCATGGGCGGGCAGGTGGGCATGGCCAGTCATGGGAGCAGGGCAAGCGAGGCAGGCATGGCCTGCCGGCCAGGTGAGCAGGAAGACGAGGGTCCTGGGGGACAGAGGGGAGCACCTTCTCGGGTCCCTTGGAATGAATGTGGCAGGCACCCTGCAGTCTGCGCGGATGCCCACAGCCAGGTCACTGACGGCCAAGTGTGAGGAGGGACGAGGCCTCGGGACGGGGTGTCCTGGGGAGGAACAGCATGCGGGGCCAGGAGGGTGGTCCCAGCATGTGACAGAAGAGCCTCGGGGGCTGGGGGCGGGCAGGGCCATCCTGCTTTAGAGCTCAGCTTTAGCGAGAAGCGCTTTCGAGGCTGCTCAAGGTGGGCTCTGGAAGGAAGACAGCCTCCCCTGTGCCATCGGGGTAGGGGTGAGGCACTACCTCCCGCAGTCCAGGGCTCGGCACTCTGGGAGCTGGGGCACCCTTCTCAACTCCCTTGGCTTGGGGTTTGTCCCCTTCCCTGGCGTCAGTGAGGCCTCTCCTGGCTTCTCCCTGGCAGGCCCCAGGAGCCCCCAGATGGTGCAGAGAGTCACTGTCAGTGCCACCAGCCAGCCAGGGAGCCAGGAAGGTCCCACCCTGCCCCCGGGCAGGCCAAGACCACGCAGGGCAGCGCCTACAGCAGCCCATCTGCAACGCCCCGCCCTGAGGCAGGGGTCCGGGGCACGTCCACCCACCCCCGGTCCCCGCTGGACTGAGGGGCGCCTTCAGCGAGCCCGGGCTGGACGGGCGTCTCGAGGCCACTCTGCAGGTCCCCAGGGCCCCTCCTGAGCCCCCTCTCCAGCCCCGGCCCCGCCCCCCAGGGTGAGGAGGGGCCACACAGGCTGCTCGCCCGCTGTCCCCAGGACCCCGGCCCATCGAGGGCCTTGAAGTCGCCAATGTGACGGCCAGCACCATTTCGGTGCGGTGGGCTCTGCACAGGATCCGCCACGCCACCGTCAGTGGTGTCCGCCTGTCCATCCGCCACCCTGAGGCCCGGGAGGAGCAGTCCACAGACGTGGACAGGAGTGTGGACAGGTTCACGTTCAGGTAAGAGCAAGGGCACCCTCTCCCCCGCCCCACCGGGCTCCTGCCGCCCTCTCCCCCGAGCCCCTGGAGGAGCAGGGCCTCGCCTCCCGCGGGTGCCAGCATGCCCGAGACAGCAGGGACGCTCTGACTCTGCGGATGGCACCCCCTGCAGACAGAGGAAAGAGGCCACCGGAGGCCAGCCCAGAGTCCCTCCAGCCCAAGTCACCAGACTCCTTGGAAAGGGAGAATGCAGGCACCCCTGGGCTGCCTGACATTTTTACTTTGTTCAAATATGTTCAAACCTTAAACTGGTGAAGGACAGGGCACCCTGGCATGCTGCAGTCCATGGGGTCGCAGAGTCGGACACGACTTGAGCAGCTGAACTGAGCTGAACCGAAATTTCTTATGCATATTACATATTATATACCAACAAAACTACAAAATGAAATTCAAATGAACATCAGTCATTCAAAATGACTGATGACTGAAATAAACGTTTTAGCAGCACCACAGGGAAGCCTCAGACCCCCGGCCTAGGCCCCCAGCTCAGGGACGCTCCCAGACAGCGGGCCCATGACGGACCCATGACCCACCTTCTGAGCCAGGCAGGGAGGGTGGGCAGTGCTGGAGGGCGGGGTGAGGAGGGAAGGCGGCAGCTGTGACACCCCACCAAGTTCCTGAGCCTGGGACCACCGCTGTGGAGGTGGGCTCGGGCCAGCTCTGCAGCGCCCAGCCTCGAGCAGCCACGGGCCACGGCTGGGAGAGGGGCTCTGGAAGGCGAGGCGCGCAGGCCACCGCCCACACCAGCACATTTCCGGTTTGCAGTCTTCTCTCCACCATGTCTCCCGTGCCCTTCTGTCCAGCCGGATGGCCATCTGTGCTGGACACCACGCCCCCTCCCCTTGCCTGTGGCTCCTTCTGCCCACTCCCCAGGAACAGCGGGACACAGACACAAATGGGGTCCCAGGTGGGCACTCCTGTGTTGGGGTCCCCAAGGCCATCCCCACATTCCCAAGGGGGTTCCCCAAGACTCAAGAGATTCAGGACAGAGAAGGATACAAAGCAACATCAATGGAAGGAAGAGGCGGGCGGGGCCAAATCACAGACCATGTGTGAGCTTCCACAGCCCTCCCCACACAAGACAAGCTCCCCCCGCATCCCCAACACTCCCCATCCCCGCCACCAGCCAGCAGGTACTTTCCTGGGGAGCCACGCGGACATATAGCATCCAGGGCTTTTACTGGGCAGGAGGGCGGGGAGAGTCATGGGCACCTGAGCCTGGAGAAGGTTCCAGAACCCAAGGAAGGGATGCTCAGCTGGCAGAAGCCTCACTGTGCAGACATTTAGGGGCAGGGAGACCCTCTCCCCCCGAGGGCACTGGGGACCCTCACAAGTCCCACCCCAGGGCCAGCCTCGTGGGCAGCCCTCCCCAGGGGGCGGGTGGGCTGGCCTGTTAACCCTTTTCCTTCAGTCGCCCTAAGCTGGCCTCTGCTGTCTGAGCACCAGCTTCCAGCCACACTGCAGCCACCCCGGGCCTGCGTTCTCCAGGAAGGAGCTTCCTACCCCAGGAGCACCCAGCTCTCAGGCCACAGTCTGGCCTCTGTGGAGGCTGCCTGGCCACCAGCCCTGGGATGACTCCCACCCGGGTCACACTGGCCAGGGGACAACCCCCACCATCCTCAGGACGCCTCCCGCCCAGGTCACACCGGTGCCGGGAAGACCCCTGCCTGGGTCACACCGGCCAGGGGATGACCTCCACCAGCCCCAGAATGCCCCCCGCCTGGTTCACACCGGCGGAGCGGTGGTCCGAGAGCAGAGCCATCCTGTTCCTCTCCCCGGCTTCTGTTCCCCACAGGGCCTTGCTGCCAGGAAGGAAGTACGCCATCTGGGTGACGGCCCTCAGCGGGCTCGGGGGGCAGGAGCACCCCACGGAGAGCCTGGCCTCGGCCCCGGTGCACGTGTGGACCCGTGAGTAGAGGGGTGAGGGCTCAGCTCCCTTCCAGAAGCTCCCCTAGCCCTGCCCCTGGTCTCTGAGTGGCTGCAGCCCCAGAAAGCTACCCTGGCTATCTGCACATGTGCCCAGAGGTGCCTGGGAAGACAACTGCAGGGGGCTGGGCAGGGCCCCTGCCGGGATGACCTCCCTAGGCCGCCCTCACTGTGGGTGCTCCTGGGCCCCCGCCAGAGCAGGGTCACTGAACAAGGGCCGGAGGAGAAGACAGCGAGGTCGGGCAGGGTGTCCACCCGGTGGGGGGACACCCGGCCCTCACCGCCCCCTGCCCCCCAGCACACGGGCTGTCCAAGCACAGGAGGGGCAGTGAGCACGGGTGGGGAGGGCAGGGCCTCGCCCCATGGGACAGGCAGACAGTAAGGATCAAGTCCTCACTCTGACTCTGGGTGTGGGGTCCCTGGCCCACCCTCTGCCCATCTAGCCCACTCCCCTGCCTACATCCCGGGAGAAGGTGTGCGGGGCCAAGCTCAGGGGGATGGAAAATGCCATGTGGGAAGGCAGTTTGTGTGGACTGAGTCTGGGGAGTGCCTCATGGGGTGCCTACTGTTGCCGGCCCTGAGCAGCTGCAGGGCCCCTCCGCCTGTCCTCAAGGACACAGTGAGGCCCGCGACAACGCGGTCTGGCTTCCAGTGAGGCTTCAGCACTCCGCGTCAGACCTTCAGAGTGTGCCCTGGGCAGAAGGCCCCACCAGCCCCCTTCACTCCCCTCCCCTGCTCCATGCTCACCCAGGGCCTCTGCCGCCGGCCAACCTGACTGCCGCCCGAGTCACAGCCACCTCTGCCCACGTGGTCTGGGACGCCCCCAGTCCAGGCGCCTCTCTGGAGGCCTACATCATCAACGTGACCACCAGCCAGAGCACCAAGAGCCGCCACGTCCCCAGCGGGAGGCTGGCATCCTACACAGTGCGGGACCTGGTGCCCGGGAGGCGGTACCAGCTCTCGGTGACAGCCGTGCAGGGCACCGGGGCCGGCCAGGTGCACAGCGAGCCCGCCCGCCTGCACATCATCACCTGTGAGTGCGCCCGCCCCAGAGCCCCCTCCCCACCATCCCGGCCCGGCTGCGCTGCTCCAGGCACAGGCAGGCCGCCCGGGGACAGGCTGCGCTGGCACAGTGCTGCGCGTGCACGCGGGGCAGCCCTGCACGGCTGAACTGCGCCAGCTGGCCAGCGTCCCGCCTCCCCGCGTGCTGCCTCACCTGAGAACAGGCGCCCACAGGAGGCAGTGGCAAGACCCACCAGGCTGGCAGCGTGGAGGTGGGCCCGGGGAGCATCACCCCAGGGGAGAGGGCAGGACAGCAGGCGGGGGCGGGGGTGGGCAGGCAGGAAGGGAGCGCACGTAGACAGATGGAGGCAGGAGCAGCAGGGGAGAGAGGCCCAGGGCCACAGTGAGGATGCGGGTCTGCCCTCGGGTGCCCGGGAGGCCCGTCCGCCCCACGGGGGTCTGCACAGCCCCTTACCTGTTCCAGCTCACAAAACAGTCTGCCTGGACAGTGAGGTGCTGCAGGGAGGTGGGCAGCAGGCTGGGCTCCCTCGTCCCCCAACCCAGCAGCCTGCCCGCAGGGCACGAAGCACACTTGCCCTGAGACACTGAGACCAGCTCAGCCCCAGACCCACCGCCAGGCGGACAGAGGAGGTGGGGCCCTCTGTGAGCTAGTGGGGAAGGGCGTGCAGCTGAGAAGGGCAGCAGCCCGGGGTTGCGGCGGGCGGCACCCACACACAGAGGAGCTGCCCCCTTCTCTCGGGGTGTGCGGGCTGTGGGCCTCGGCACAGGTGAGTCTGGACAGGGCCCCAGGGCCTTGCTTCACCTGCAGGTGAAGAGCCTGGGCCAGGGTGAGGGCTGGAACTAGCGCCTGGACAAAACCCAGGCAGCAACCACAGCTCCTCCGTGGGCAGAGGTGGGGCTGGGCTGGGGTGGGGTACCCCCTCTTCAGCCAGGCACAGGGGATCCCCAGACCAGCCCACACAGCCACCCCTTCCTCTGCCTGCCTGCAGCCCCAAGGGACAATGCCGACAGACGATGGCACCGTGATGGCCTCCCCCAGAGGACGCTGAGAACCCGCCCGGCCCCCGCACGCCTGCCCGAGCTGCGCCTGCTCAATGACCCCGGTACCCCCGCGACGCCGACCCAGGCCCCCAGGTGCCTGCCTCAGCTGCTGCCCCCGAGACCCTGGCCCAGAGCCCCTGCTGACCCATGCTGACTCTCGCAGGTTCTCAGAGCTCGTGGACGGCAGAGGACGAGTGAGGGCCAGGTTCACCAGCTCACCCAGCAAGCGGGTCACTGTGAGATCACGTGAGTGTCCAGGCTGACCCGGGTGGCCTCCTGTCCCCGGCTGGACAAGGGACGAGGCTCCTAAAACCTGGGGTTTGAGACCACCCCCAGTGCCCAAAGTGTCCCCAGCACGCAGACCCAAAGGGGTCAGAAGCCCAGGACTCCAGGGCCTGTGTGAGGAGCCACCCGCAGGCTCCCAGGGAGCCTTCCCAACACAGCTGTCCATGCCGAAGGGACAGGCTGCCCGCAGGCACCGGAGGTGGCAGGGATCCTGTTAGGAGCGCGTCCACACGAGGACAC
Organism: Redunca redunca; assembly: GCA_006410935.1. NCBI lineage: Eukaryota > Metazoa > Chordata > Mammalia > Artiodactyla > Bovidae > Redunca > Redunca redunca. The sequence goes on from SJYQ01002682.1 coordinate 55,005, forward strand.
CCCCCAATGAGTGCTGTTGAGGGCGTGAAGGGTCCTTCGACCGCCGCACCAGCCTCACAGGCTCTAGCAGGGCTGAGCGCATTGCCTGGCTCGGGGCAGAGAAGACGGGGAGAAGGCTGTGACCCCTAGGGAGCGGGAGGCGCAGGGAGAGGGGAGCAGGACGCGACGGCGAGGGGGAGATGGCGCCTCAGCCAGAGGCTCAGGGTGAGGCAGCACGCTCAGCTCTCTCGGGCCATGAGTGACCTTCACCCAGCAGGGCCTGCTGAGGACTGGCAGGATGGGCTGGGCTCTGCCTAGAGAAAAGCTGCCCCTCCCCGAGGCAGTGCTGAGAGCCACTCGGACCCCACCACACCAGGCCCTGCGGGCTTCCCCGTGCCCAAGGGAGAGAGGCCCCTTTCTGGAAGGAAGGCAGCCCCAGGACGGGCCTGGCCGCCAGGCAGCAGCCTCGTGGTCAGCACTGTGGCGTCCTGATTCCTCCTAGAGCCCACAGCGCTGGTGCAGCTGGAGAACACGGACGTGGTCCCCACGCCAGCCAGCCTGGCCCTCCAGGTCCCAGAACACGGCGGTGACAAGGACGTGGAGAGCAAGGCAGCAGGAGCGGACTACAGGGCTGACCACCCTCAGGGGCCTGAGGACGGTAGGTGAGGAGGGGGCTGCCCACAGCGAGGAGATGGCCGGGCACCCCACCTGCCAGGGGCCCAACACAACACGCAGGCGGACGGGGCCGGGCCTGGGGACTGCAGCCTCTCGGACGCTGGGTGCTCCCTGCAGAAACGCCCACCTCCCCCAGAGGTGTGTGGGGGGCAGACGGCAGGAGGGCAGCCGCGGGGCAGGCTCTAGCTGGAGCGTCACCAGGAGGCTGCTGCTACCCGCGCTTGGCGAGCAGGGCCCACCCCCCGGGCACGCATGCTCACAGGGCACCTCCCCACTGGGCAGCGCCAGCAGGCCGCGCTCCTTCCACAAACCCAGATCCCCGCTCTGCCTCTCCACCGGCTCTGTTGGGGCTGTGTCCCTCTGGGGACAGCTTAGGTGCATGGCCCTTTCTCCTGGCCACACCACAGGCCCAGACTGGGTTCACCCATCAGCCAGCACTCTGAGAAGGCAGAGCGCCAAGTGCCCAGGGTGCACCCTCACCTGTGAGCCCCAGGGTACCATGGACACCTGGGCATACCCTGGCACCTGCGCCAGAGGGTGTCTGCCAGTGGAGGCTCCCAGCCCCAGTCCAGCACTCACCCGATGAGGCCTGGGTGAGCCGCTGAGAGGCAGTCTGTGGCTCAGAGGCAAAGGGAAGACACTCGTGTGGCTGGTGTTTTGTAAGTGAAAAACATTTTGCCCAAGGGTTTCTGTTGTGTCAGTCCTTTTAAATATTAGATGCTTCATTTCACAAAACTCAGAAACCAGAGGGGCATGGAATGGCCTCTCCTGGGTCCCCTGGAGGAAAGACTAGGGGTTGGTCCAGGCTAGCCCCGGACGCCACTGCTACCTGCAGTGTTTGCTAACCTGGAGGACGAAGCCTTAAGGGTGTGAGATGCTTCCAGGCGACAACCGCACAGAAGCACACCAGTGGCCTCCAGGGGACAGAACTAGTCCTGGTCGCAGGCTCCACGGTGGCTCAGACAGTGAAGAATCTGCCTGCAATGCAGGAGGCCTGGGTTTGATCCCTGGGTTGGGAAGATCCCCTGGAGACAGGCATGGCAACCCACTCCAGTACTCTTGCCTGGGAAATTCCACGGACAGAAGAGCCTGGTGGGCTACAGTCCATGGGGTCGCACAGAGACAGGACTGAGTGACTGAGACTTTCGCTCCCGTCAGGCTCAGATCAGACACGGCCCGCCCCATCTCAGTGAGTCTGCTTGGTTAGCTTTTGCTAAAATAACGGCTGTCAGCCCAAGTACCCGCCTATGACCCAGAACCCAAGCGGCGAGTGGCCTCCTGCTGCCGTCCTCCTGGGCACCCGTGAGCCCCGTTCCGTGCCGCTGTCCTCTGCTCTACCAGAGGCCAGGTGGCAGGGAAGGGTGGGCTCTCTGCCTTCTTGGTGCCTGAGCACAGTGGGCTCTCCTCGGCAGTGGCATCTTGCCCACCTCCAGCACGTGCGCCCTCCCCACCCAGCGCCTGGCCCCCCGGGAGCTCACTCCAAGGGCTCCGGGCCGGGCTGCTGCTGCCAGCAGCTACTCTGGGCCCTGCCCACGGCTCCTGCCTTGGGATGTGCAGGCGCCCACGTGGAGGGCCTGCGCTGTCTTCTGAGGGGCCACTGGGCTGGCCTCCGTCCAGCAGTGGGCAGCGTGCAGGGTTGGCTGGGTTTGGGGATCCTGCCGGCAGGCCAGCTGTGAGCACACACTGGGCCCTGGTGGGTCTCCCCAGGGCCGGCGCGGTCAGCAGCACACCGCGGCCCCTCCTCTGTCCCACTGCCTGTCTGCCCTGGGCCTCTATAAAAGGCTTGCTGTCCCGTGGGGCCATCTGGGCACTGCCTGTCAGAGCCCGGACTGTTCCTGGCACTCTCAGCCTGCCAAGGTCCACGTGGAACTTTACGTTGAACTCTACAAGCTCCCGGGCCCTCTGGGCCTGGAACACACACAAAGGCCGGCTTCCCCGGGTGCAGGACTCAGGGCTCACAGTCCCCGCTCAGCTCTTCGGCCATCAGTCCACAGTCGTCTGCGCTGTCCCTGGTATCAGCTGTGTTCTTGCTTCCTTCTAGAGTAATCTGCCCGTTCTCTCTGGAAGCCGTCAGACTTCTTTCTCAAGGAAAGGGTGCCCAAGGTCACAGCTCACACCTCTGTTTGGCATCTGCTCACCAAGCAGATCTCTGGGTCAGGGCCCCTCCTGGAGGAGTCCCAAGATGGCAACCTGCCGTTCTGGGAACGTGGAGAGAGTGTGGGGGCTGGTTGGTCTTCCTGTTTCCCGCTTCTCACCCAGGACAGCTTCTGGACTGTGCAGGTCACATCCCACGAGAGCCACCTCCGTCCCACACACAGGTGGTCTGCGGGCAGGACCTGAGCCTCCCAACCCGGTGATTTGTCCCCCGTACAGAAGCCCACTGACCCACCGCAGGGCACAGCCACGTCCTCGTCCCCAGCCTCTGTTCAAAACAGCCTTCACTTTATTTACTTTAGTGTGTGAGAGATGATGAACTCGGGAGTCAGTAGGCCGAGGCCACAGAAGGCGGGGCTCTGGGGAAAGCCCCTCTGCTGCACACAACCCCAGGCTCAGGGTCCCAGGCACGGCACAAGCGTCGGCCAGCCTCTCAGAAGCAGGCACGTGGTGAATCTGTCACTGGACTTGACAGCAAGGAAAGCCCGCTGCAATCTATAGCGGCAGCGCTGCGCTTAAAGGGGCGCCCGCTGCAATCTATAGCGGCAGCGCTGCGCTTAAAGGGGCGCCCGCTGCAGTCTATAGCGGCAGCGCTGCGCTTAAAGGGGCGCCCGCTGCAGTCTATAGCGGCAGCGCTGCGCTTAAAGGGGCGCCCGCTGCAATCTATAGCGGCAGCGCTGTGCTCATGTGAAAACTCGAAGTCTTTATGTACTAGGTGCTTGCTGCCGCATTTTCAGGTGAAATGGTTTCTGTGAACTGCTCTGAAATTTTCCAGCTAAAGACAGCAGACGGAAAGCGGAAGCAGATGAAGCCAGCCTGGCAGATGCTCCTAACTGAAACCGAGGAGCGGTGCACAGGGTCCTCCATGCCCTAAACTTTAAGCTTTGCCTTTTCCACGATAAAAGGCATCCTCAAGCCCTCAGCTCCCGTTAGCGCACCAGGAAAGATGACAGCGTGGAAAGCTGGAGGGCAGAAAGGGGCGGAGGAAACTGAAGTAGACCTGAGGGGGAAGGGGAAGCAGCCAACAGAACCCAGGAGGCCACAGCGGGGGTGGGGGGCAGCGGGGGGCGGTGGGGTCTGCCCAGGCGGCCCCTCACGGGGAGGATGCCGAGGGGATGGCAGGGGAGTGGCTGGATCAGACAGTGGACGCTCAGGGGGCAAGGCCAGCTCTGCCCCTCCCTGGCAGCACCACTGACCGGCCTGCCGGCAGCTCCCGCCGTGCCGTGCCGTCAGGAGGCAGACAGTGGCCGCGGCACAGAGGCTGCCTGGTCGGGGCTTGGGGACAGGCACTGGAGAATGAGGAGGGCTCTCAAGGGTTGGCCTCTGCCTTCCAAGCAGAAGAGGCCCAGGCACAGGGCAAAGTCGGCGGAAATGTGGGGCGCGGGACACAGACCAGCGGGGGGCAGAAGCCTCTCTGGAAGCGAGCAGAGCCCAGCTGTGACAGGAGCCACGGGCCCAGGCTCCTCCGCCGTGCAACGGCTCGGCACTGAGGCCAGAGGAACCGCTCCGCCCTGCCTCCTCCGCTCCCCGGGCTAAGGGGCTCATGGCAGGCTCCCCTTGGCGCTCTGACCGCCCCTTGGGCCCACTGCTGTCGGGGACAGCAGGAGGCAGCAACGGTGATGCTTCCTGGCCCTCCTGGGGGGCCCGAAGCTAACAGGTCATGACCCACTTGCAGGCGCCCCTGGGAACTGCTCAGAAAACCCCTGTCAGAACGGAGGCACCTGCGTGCCCGGCGAGGATGCCCACAGCTGTGACTGCAGTCCAGGGTTCAAAGGCAGACACTGTGAGCTAGGTGAGTTCGGAGCCTCTCCCCCTGACCTGTGGGCTACCAGGGCCTGGCCTTGCGATGCCTGTCACAGTAAGCTCAGACAGGGGCCCAGTCACAGCACCCAGACCTCCAAGTGCACGGGCAGGGGGGCTGGCAGGCAGTGAGCCTCCAGGCCTCCCACTGCCCAGACAACAGGGGGCTCTGGGGACAGTTACTCCACAGGGACAGGAGGTGGGGGGTCGGGGGAGAGGGCCCTGCCGCCCTCAGACTCCCGGGACCAGGACGAGAGGCGGATGGACAGAAGTTCCCACACCAGACACACAGACCTGAGGCCCATCAGGCCCAGACTCTGGAGAGCCCAGAGGGAAAGCAGCCTGCTGGCTCCCAGGGCCCCAGCCCAGAGCAGCACCGCAGCTGCTAAGCAGCCGGGACGGGCCCAGCCCAGGAAGCCACAGGGCAGAAGCCGGGACCACAGTGCGTGCAGGACGAGGGGGCACACTGTGAGCTCCTGGCGAGCAGCAGCCCTCCTCCTCTGTGCCAGCAGCCTGCACGAAGGTGCCGCAGCCCTGCACACGGCTGTTCTCCGAGACCAAGTCCGTGCCGGTCTGGGAAGGCGGCGTCTGTCGCCACGTGTGAGTCCCCGCTCCCCGCCTTCCCGCGCCTGCAGCCTGCTCCCGGCCCTGAAGTGCTTCCGCCCGGTCCTCACAGCACCCTGAGCTCTCACACGCTTGACACTGGCTCCTTGCCGGTCATACCATTTGTGAATACTTCCCCCTATTCCACAGGCTGTCCTTCGGTTTTGTCGATCATTCCTTTGCTGTGCAAAAGCTTTTAAGTTTGACTAGGGCCCACTTGTTTGCTTGCTTTATTTCTTTTGTCTTGGGAGACTAAGAAAATATTGTTTCGATTCATGTCAAAGATTCCTTTGCCTGTGTTCTGTTTTAGGGGTTTTATAGTGTTGCGTCCTACATTCAAGGCTTTCGGCCTGTTTATTTTTGTATGTGGTGTGAAGAACTGCTCTGTGATTTAAATGTAGCTATCCAGCTTTACCAACACTGCTGGCTGAAGAGCCCATCTTCGCCACTATGTGCTCCTGCTTCCTTTTCATACATTAACGAACCCCAGGTGGTGGTGGTGTTCAGTCACCAAGTTGTGTCCGACTCTGTGACCCCCGTGGACTGCAGCACGCTAGGCTTCCCTGTCCTCCACTATCCCCCAGAGTTTGCTCAAACTCACATCCATTGAGTAGGTGATGCCATCCAACCATCTCATCCTCTGTCCCCCAGTTCTCCTCCTGCCTTCAATCTTTCCCAGCATCAGGGTCTTTTCCAACGAGTCAGCTCTTCACATCAGGTGACTAAAGTATCAGAGTTTCAGCTTCAGCATCAGTCCTTACAATGAATATTCAGAACTGATTTCCTTTAGGATGGACTGGCTGGATCTCCTTGCAGTCCAAGGGACTCTCAAGAGTCTTCTCCGACACCACATTTCAAAAGCATCAATTCTTCTGCACTCAGCTTTCTTTATGGTCCAACTCACATCCGTACATGACTACTGGAAAAACCATAGCCTTGACTAGATGGACCTTTGCCGTCAAAGTGATGTCTCTGCTTTTTAATACTCTGTGTCTAGGTTTGTCATAGCTTTTCTTCCAAGGAGCGAGCGTCTTTGAAATTTCATGGCTGCAGTCACTATCCACAATGATTTTGGAGCCCAAGAAAATAAAGTATCTCACTGTTTCCACTTTTTCCCCATCTATTTGGTGTGAAGTGATGGAACCAGATGCTTGAATGTTGAGTTTAACCCAGCTTTTTCACTCTCTTTCACCCTCATCGAGAGGCTCTTTAACTCTTTTGTTCCTGCCATTAGGGTGGTGTCACCTGCGTATCTGAGATTGTTGATATTTCTCCTGGCAATCTTGACTCCAGCCTGTGAGTCATCCAGCTCGGCATTTTCCATGATGTACTCTGCACAGTAGTTAAACAAACCGGGTGACAATATACAGCATTGACGTACTCCTTTCCCAATCTGAAAACACCCCATTGTTCCATGTCCGGTTCTAACTGTTGCTTCTCAACCTGCATACAGGTTTCTCGGGAGGTAGGTAAGGTGTGTCTGGTATTCCCATCTCTCGAAGAATTTTCCAGTTTGTTGTGATCCACAGTCAAAGGCTTTAGCATAATCAATGAAGCAGATATTTTTCTGGAACTCTTGCTTTTTCTATGATCCAGCAGATGCTGGCAATTTGATCTCTGGTTCCTCTGCCTTTTCTAAGTCCAGCTTGTGCATCGGGAAGTTCTTGGTTCATGTACTGCTGAAGCCTGGCTTGAAGGGTTTGAGCGTTACCTTGCTAGCATGTGAAACAAGCACAGCTGTACAGTAGTCTGAGCTTCAGCATTCTTTGGCACTGCCTTTCTTTGAGATTAAAATGAACACTGACCTTTTCCAGTCCTGTGGCCATTGCTGAATTTTCCAAAATTTGCTGGCATACTGAGTACAGCACTCTCACACCATCATCTTTTAGGATTTTAAACAGCTCAGCTGAATTCCGTCACCTCCACTAGCTTTGTTTGTAGTGATGCTTCCTAAGCCTCACCTGGCTTCGCACTCCGGGACCTCTGGCTCTCGGTGAGTGATCACGCCATCGTGGTTACCTGGGTCGTGAAGACCTTTTTTGTGCAGCTCCGCTGTCATTCTCGTCAGCTTCTCTTAAGCTCTCCTGCCTTTTTGTTTCTGTCCTTTATCGGGCCCATCTTTGCATGGAATATCTCCCTAGCATGCCTAGTTTTCTTGAAGACATCGCTCTCTAGTCTTTCCCGTTCTGCTGCTGTCCTCTGTTTCTTTGCATTGTTCACTTAAGGCGCTCTTACCTCTCCTTGCTACTCTCTGGAACCCTGCATCCAGTTGGGTTTATCTTCCCCTTTCTTCTTTGCACCACTCTTATCAGCTGTTTGTAAGGCCTCCTCAGACAACCACTTTGCCTTCTTGCATTTTTTTCTTGGGGATGGTTTTGGTCACAGCCTCCTGTATAATGTTACAAACCTCCATCTGTAGTTCTTCAGGCACTCTATCAGAGCTAACCCCTTGAATCTATTTTCATTTCCACTGTATAATCGTAAGGGACTTGATTTAGGTCATACCTGAATGGCCTCGCTGCTCTCCCTACTTTCTTAAGTCTGAAGTTCGCAATAAGTATGCGTGTGGGTTTATTTCTAGGTTCTCTCTTCTGTTCAGCTCATCTGTGTGTCTGTTTTTGTGCCAATACTACACCGATTTGCTCGCTGTAGCTTTATAGTGTAGGCTGGAGCCTGGGTTATACTTCCAGCTTTGTTCATTATCCTCAGGATTGCTTCACAATTCATGTTCTGTGGTTCTATGTAAAGTTCAGGATTATTTGTTCTAGTACTGTGGAAAATTTCATAGATATTTTGAAAAAGATTGCATTAAATTTGTAGATTGTTTGGGGGAGTGTAGCCATTTTAACAATATTAATTCTGCCAATCCAAAAGCATGGGATACGTGTCCAATTCTCTGAATCATCTTTAGTTTCCTCTATCAACGTTTTAGTTTTCAGCATATAGGTATTTCATCTCCTTCGCTAAGTTTATTCCTGGGTGGTGGCTGTTTTATGTGATTTTAAGCAGGTTTTTTTTAACTTTCTCTTTCTGATATTATTAGTGTAAAGAAACACAAAAGACGTCTGTATATTAATCTTATATTCTGCTGCCCTGCTGAGCTCATTTACTAGCTCTAATAGCTTTTGTGTGGAGACTTTACAGTTCCCTACAGAGTGTGATCTCATCACAGACGGGGCAGTTCCCCCTCTCTTCTTCCAACCTGAACACCTACTTCATTTTCTTGTCTGAGTGCTGTGCCCAGCATTTCCAACACTGCACTGAACAGAAGCGCTCGGAGTAGACCTTCTTTGGCTCCTTTATTGCTTGATTTTTGCAAGGCAATTCAGACTGGCCCTTTGAGGCCTGCTTTAGGGTGGTTTTAGCACAGCTCTACTCCGGGGCTCGTCTCGCCTCACTCTAAAGCAAGGCCTCTAGCTGGGCTCGTCTCGCCGCACTCTAAAGCAAGGCCTTTCGGGGGTTTCTGCTGCTCTGCAACAGCCCACTGTTAATCCGGCCTCCCCACTCTGGCTCTGGGACTGTCCAGCTCCTCCGTGTTCCCCACTGCCCACCTCTGTCCACCCTGTGCACACACAGCTTCATCTCCAAGGGGACCCTCTCCAGAACTCCGGAGCTCTTCCTCGGCACAGCCCCCTCCTTGCTGGACTCTGGCTCACAAGTTCTTGCCGCCTCTGCTTCCCCAATTCCAATCTCTTGTTTCACCAACTCAGTGCGACCACTGCTTGGATTCCTCCGCCACCCACCACAGCCCAGACACCGCCTACAGGCGGAGTTCCAGCACAGCCACAGCGCTCGCTTGCTCCCTTCTCTCCAGGCCCGTCCTGCACTGTTCCCTAACATCCGAGAAGACCTACTTCCTATATCTTGCCCAGTTCTCCCGTTGTTCACAGATCCTGCCACGGCCAGATGACTGGAAACGGAAGTCTTAGCTAAGGCTTCAGATCCTAAAGGCTCTCCTAGACTGAGCTCATGAGCTGCGGTTTTACCCACTGAACTCCCTGGATCTCTTTCAAACAGCTCCAACATTCCAAAAGCTTTAATGTCTCATTTGTTATTCTCTATAAACTTGTGACCGAGGCAGGATAAGCATCCCGTTTTGTCTGAAACAGGCTTAAGTTCCAGAGGCATCTCAGAGCACACTGGTTACCAAGGCAGGGCTGGGGTAGAGTCCCCTGTCCTACACATCGCCCACATCTAACGGCTGCATCTCCAAGGTTCTCCACCAACCTCCCAGAGGAGGGCAGCCTTACTGTCTCAAAGCTGTAGGGCCAAGGAGCCTGTCTCATGGAGAAGGAAATGGCAACCCACTCCAGTCTTCCTGCCTGGGAAATCCCATGGACAGATGAGCCTGGAGGGTTACAGCCCATGGGGTTGCAAAGAGTAGGACACAGCTTCGTAACCAAACAACGCCGCCGCCGCCTATCTCAATCGAGACATGCCTCTGAAACAGCAGGCTTTCTCTCTTACACGCCTCTGTCAACACTCATCAGGACGTATACTTAACATGGGCCTATCTTATTTATGAAAATTATACCTGGATAAAGTTGCTTTAAAATTACGTAATTTTTATGTTGACATTTTAACACATCTATAGGAGAAAGTTTTACTAGGAATAAATAGCCTTCCTCGGTAACCGCCTTCCTCGGAGTTACTGGGGGTTGGCACCGCCTAGGTGAAGGGGCTGGGCAGCACTCCGCCCAGCCCCTGGCTTCACAGAGCTCTCTGGTGACGCAGGTACAAGAGAGTCTACAAGGTACACCCGGACACCTGCTTCAAGGAGAGCTGTGAGAGCACCCGCGCCAGGGCCCCGGACAGGTGCGTCCAGGCAGGGGCCAAGCTGTGCCCACGGCGGTCCCTGGGCCACGGGGCCAGGGTGGCCCTGCTGACTGGGGCTCGGGGATGCCACGGGCCATGGCCAAGCCCGGCTGCCAAGATGTGAAGCCCGGCTATGTGTGTAGCAGCACAGAGATGGGCGCTGTGGGCATGGGGCGTGCTGGTGGGCCACAGGGCGGGTGCCGTGGGAGCTTACATGGTGGGGGAGGGTAGTGGGGGTCACGTGCAGGTGCCAGGCCAGGCGGGCGCAGAGAGCGAGATGCTGACCCGTGTCCTCCTCTCACTGACCGCGCTCCCAAACTGCCACGCGGGCAAGCTCAAGGCAAGACAGGTTCAGGGCCGAGAGCCGGGGCTGAGCTGGCTGCCGGGTCACAGGGACACGCTCTTTTTCATAAAGCACATTTCTCCAATTATTTCAGGAGACAAAGTAACAGTGCTACACTGAAGAAATCCTAAGGTATGTTCCCTGGGCCCGCAGAGCTGCTGGGAAGTCTGAGGAGCGTCCCCAGCACTGGGTCCTCGGGCGGGCTGCCATCTCCCCATGCAGCAATGTGTCAAAGACTCTCAGACCATAAGGTTTCAGAGCTTCCTAAGGGGGTTAAGCTGAGTGAGGAGGATAATCCTTAAGGCCTCCCAACAGACATAAATTTAGCCCCAATACACTGAACCCCTCTGTCTCAAACAGCAGACACACGCCCTCCCCAGTCACCAGCAATGGCAATGGAGGGCTGGCCGAGCGCTCAGAGGCTGAAGACCACCTGCCTTAGGGAGGCGGGACTGACAGGCCCCCGGGGGGGACGCCGAGGCGCAGCCTGGAGCCAGTGGTGGAGGGGCTCCAGGAGCACCCAGCCCTGCAGGCGTCCTGACCCCACTGGGGGCCCTGACCTCACGATGGGGGCTCTTGCTCTGGGAGCCCAGTGCTCGTGCACGGGACCCTAAGCATTCAGAGAGTACAAAAGGGACCTTCTAACACTGTTTTTATTTATGCCAGCATTTTCCAACCTCTTTTGGCAATTCAGCCCCCTGTGACTCCCACCTCCCCCACGGAAACTCTGAGCAGGTCTTCTCAACAGTCTAGATGCTGGGCTAACCCAGAGACCCACCCAGCGCCTGACACGACTTCTTGTCAACATGACGCCACTGGGAATGGAGGAGGCATTCTGGCTGGGCCAGGGCAGCTCGGCACTCGAGAAGCCTGCGTTCCCAGGGGTGCGGGAGAGGCAGGAGGCAGCCGCACACACAGCCGCCTGCTACTCAGAGGCCTCTGCAGACACCAGGAGCAGCAGAGCCCCGCAGGCCCAGGCTGGCACTAAAGCAGACCTTGGAAGGAGCAGGCTGGGCCTGCGGGCAGGGCAGCCACACGCGGGCGGGGACACGCAACCTCAGCCAGGTCTCCCACTACCCACTCCGCCACAGACTCAGAAGATGCACTCCAAGGCTTGCACGAGGTTCACCACCCACAGATACAACTGGAGTGTGAAATATTGATACTGCAATACGTCACCTGAAAGATAATATATTGTATTAGAACTCATCCAATGAACCCATTTCTATAAAAACAAACCAGAAATCCTCAACTATTAACTTATAAGATACTAGCTTTTAGAATACCCATTTCTAATACCTATTCGTAGGGGCTTCCCTAGAGCTCAGACGGTAAAGAATCTGCTTGCAGTGCAAGTGACCTCGGTTTGATCCCTGGGTCAGGAAGATCCCAGGGCAAAAGGAATGAGAATCCACTCCAGTCTTCTTGCCTGGAGAAGTCCATGGACAGAGGAGCCTGGTGGGCTGCAGTCCAGGGGGACGCAGAGAGCTGGACACAACGGAGCGCCCAGCACTGCACCACACGGCCACTGCTGTTCTTAGAGCGACGGGAGACACACAGAAGCAGGCAGTTTCTCCTCTGCCGCAGCCCGGTGGGCTGCAGTCCAGGGGGTCGCAGGGCGGGACATGACCGAGAGACTCCACAACACAACAATTCACACACAACAGTTCATCCAAGACCCAAGTGCAAGCACTCGTTTCAACAGAGAGACCAGGGACAGCCCATCTTCAGAGGGGGTCACGGAACCACCGGATGAAGGGAGCAGCCTGCAGACCTCGGGGCCGAGCCGTCCCGCACGCCCGGGCACAGCTGGCCCCGCACAAGCCTGCCCCACGCCCGCCCCCCACGTCAGAGGGGACGAGCCCCACAGCTCGAGGCAGGGAGGGGCGAGCTCTTTAGGTCCTCTGGGGGCGACAGCCCAGAGCCTCTGCGTGAAGAGGAATGCGTTCAGGTGCCTTCCTCCTCACACCCGGTCTGTTTTCTCTTCTAAGGACTCGGGATGTTCCTGCTGCACTCCATCAACCTCACGCGTTTCTAAAGCCCAAGATGAGGTCTAAGATCGGACTGAAAACAGCGTCCTGGCTGGAGTCAGTGGCCTGAGCAGCTTCTCTCCTCTGGCCTCTGGAAGACAGTTGGCCAGGCCAGGCAGGCATCAGCCGCAGGCAGGGAGACCCCCAGGACAGACCCTCACCAGACAGAGCCCAGGCTGCTCTAAGTGAGCACTGCGCACACGCCCGCCCCAGGGAGCAAGGCCGCCGCCAGGACTGCTTCTGCAGCCTGCAGAAACCAGCTCTCAGATTCCAACATCAGAACAGGATTCTCCCCTTAGGAACGAACCACCAAACTGAGGAGGAACTGCTGTCTACAGCTTCCAAAGCAAGGACCACGGTGCTGGGAGGAGGCACAGAGGTGAGGCACACTGGAAGCCCCTTGGCTGGCTCTCCCCGCCAGCAGTCTGTGCTGACCGTTTGCAAGTAGTGACCCACCGTATGGACCAGCTGGTTCTGAAAGAGAAAATGACAGCAGACACTAACGTGGAGTTTAAACACTTTTTCTACAACTTTTTCCACTGAAGTCAGACAGTATTTTGGGTCTGCGAACCAGACGGTCGCTGTGGCAGTGACCTAGCTGTGCAGCTGCAGCGCAAACGCAGCCAGACGTGTGACTGATGAGGGATGTACGGGCTCCAGTAAAACTTTATTAACAAAAACAGGCAGAGCCGAGTCGGCCCACGGGCCATGCCAAGCTCAGCCCTGGTCTTTGAGGCCATAGGCTTCAGCTTACCCCCAGGATGACAAGTCCCACCCGGGCACCAAAGACCTCAAGGGTTTCAGGGAAGCCTCAATGTCTCAGCCCCACTCGGAAAGCCACAGCAGCTTGCCCACCAAGCACAGCGGGGCTCCTCCCACAAGCCAGGCGAAGTGGAGAGGCACGGCTGGGAGGCTAGACCAGACGCTGGGAGAGGGCCCCTGAGGCCACGACTCAGGCAGTGCCGTTGGGGGCTACCAGGTAGCGGGCACCATCTTCCACACCCTCCTCCTCCACATGCGACCACCGCGTCATCCTGCCACCCCGCTCTCCAGCACGCTTCTGACCTGCACTCCCCCCCGCTGCAGATGAGGTGAAAACCAAAGCCGCAAAGCCCACCTCATGTCGTGCCAAGCATTCTAACAGCCAACCCAGACTGGAGCTCAAGCCCTGGGCACCTCCCAGTGATTCGGCTCCGAGGCAGCATTACAGCCCAGAAAGGCCTCCTTCCTTCCAACTTTTATAAAAGCTTTCACAGAGCTGTATTCAAGGCTCTACTCACATTAAAGCTCTGTGTGCACGTCTGCGTATCGTGCCCCTTTCAGCAAAAGCGTCTCCACTGCACTCCCGAAGGTGCCCCGTCTCCCAGGCCCACCTGGAGAAGACGGCAGAGAGCAGTCCCAGGGCCCTGGCGCCGGGAGAACCGAGAGGAAAGCGCACGCGCGCACACACACCACTGACCCGTGCTGGCGCCGGGCCCTGACGCTGCACCCCTGGAAGGCACGGCGCCTGCGCCAGCGGCGAAATCACTGGCACGTGCATGGAACGCTCCACTGCCACGGAACAACCTCAAGCCCCTCAGCCACAAGGCCAACGTAGCGTGCTCCTGCCCTGACCTTAGAAGCCTTCGTTCCTCTGGGAAACAGTCACTGAATCCACAGCGCGGTGCTGTGTTCTTGTGACTAACCCATTTTGATGTCTTATAAATTCTATCTCTAGTAGAAAACTTCCTGATGCTAAAGGAATGATAACTTATCCTTGAAACATTACAAACGAGCCACTGCTTTTCCCACATGGCTCCTTCGTCAAACTCTAATGTCATCCTTGGAAATCCTCAGAGTCCACCCAAGGAAATGAGTAAAGTGGAGTCAGGGCACTGTCAGGAGCATACACAGCTCTGTGTGGACATAGAAGGACCAGTCACGGGCTGCGAGGCAGGCTTGTGCTGATCAGAACGCGGATCAACTGACCATGCAACCAAGCTTGAGTCTAAGATCCTGTTAGCCCCAAACGGGGAGCGCAAGAGCAACACCCCCGGTTCCAGGGACAGTGCCAGCCACCAAAAGGCCCTACAGCCCAAGAGCACAGGAGACCTCCTTCCCGTGGTCACAGAAGACGGTGAAGATGAAACCTCCCTTTCCCCCGCACTAGGGCTGACACGCTGCAAGCGGGGAGAGCTACAAGGCACCTCGCTGCCCCGACTGGCACCCCGGTAGACCAGGCTCCATCCAGCGTCAGCCAACCTCCGCAACTCTGCTGGGTCGGCACTGTTGCCGCCGATGCTGGACTCCCGTGTGGAGGGACTCGCCAGCCACTGGCCTTTGCAGAGCGCGTCTGTGCATTCGTGCTCTGGCACGAGCCTGGAGGCACAAGCAGCTGCTCCAGGTGCCGATCCCCAGAGGAAAACGCGGCTCCAATCTCCCAGCGACATCCCGGCACAGGGCAGAAAGGAACTATCGTAAAAAATCTTTTACGTAAAAGAGAAACAACACAAGCAGCCCACCGAGAATGTTAAGCTCTCACTAGTCAACACAGCCGCGTTTGCTGGAGGCGGCCTCGGAGCAGCGTGTGAGCCTCGGCGCTACCGCCTCTGGGCTGGCTCAGCCTGCTGCGGGCCTGTCCTGAGGCCGCACACGCCCTCTGGTCCTAACGACACAGCGGACCCCAGCGGGTGCCAGGCGCTCCCAGGAGTCAGGATCACCCCCGTGAGGACCGCCACCCTACAGAACCTACAGTCTCTGCAGGAAGAATGAAGCCAAGTGCCACGAGCCTCAGGTTGGGGCACATCGCCAAAAGTGTCTTCTGTCGCATCAATCCTGTGCCAGCCCGCCCGGCCCCGGGGAAGGGCCCCCAGAACGTGTAGTGACCCCCCATTAACCCCTCACCGAGCTTGTGCCCCCAGGGCTGGGCCTCCACCTCAGAGATGAGCCCTGGTGCATACAGCCAAGCCCATTCCCCAACCCCAGCTCTTCAAAGTTGCTCCTCAGAACCTCTGGCCTCCCCAGGGGGCCACCTCTGGTGCCATGGAGCTCCCTGCTATGATGCCAAGCCCAGACCCTGGCCCTGGCTCCAGACCCCAACTCCCCATGACCCTGGCAGGCGCGCACTCTCCTCTGGCCTCAGAAGCCCCGTCTGCACCATGTTCTAGCATGCTTCAGGCCAGCACTCCATAGCTGCCGGAGACGTCAGGACTGGATGTGGCCCCTGGACCGAGCTGGCACAAAAGCAGGTTCCCCCACTGGTCAGAGATGGGCCTGTTATTCAGAAATGCAAAAAGTGCCCCTTCACAGTGCCGGCCTCAAGAAACTGTGCAGAACAAACCATATGTCACCAGTCAACTTTCTTTACTCTGCTGTACACTGAATGCAATTACAAAGCACTATTTTTTATTTAAAACCATGAGTATTTTTGTGGAAAATCTGCTACTTGTTGTCATTAAAATAAACTGTTGTGATGTACTAAAGTTTCACTGTCTTCTAGCTCTTTGTCACTGGAAGGATGTAAGATGACTCCTGAACCAGAAGAAACATCCCCACCCCGTCACAGAACTGTCACCAACACAGACGACAGGGGAACAGTAGACCCAGGCGCTGATGCACTGGGCCCCTGGCTTCAGGAGCTCCCAGTCTGGGACTCAGGGTGGAGCGGGCCCTCCACACCAAATCCGACCCACTGGGCAAGGCATCCGCTGCTTAGTTTGGCCTGTCTACCTCTCAGGTGATTGCTAAACACTCTTTCATCAAAAGACCAGTTTTAGAATAAAAGATAACCTGAGAAGAATGAAGTGAAGTTCCCAAAAGCTTTGAGGAGATTAAAATAGCCTCTCATCTCTCTGGGCTCCCTTCAGTCCATCCATCACAGCTCTGCTCCTCCTCCTCCTCGTCCAGACTCTCCTCGTCAGCCACGTAGCCCTCAGACTCCTCTTCCTCCCGGGCCAAGAGTTTCTTAAAAACCTCAAACTCCTCAGCAGAAGAAACCGCTGTTCTGGCCAGAAACTCAGCTTCTGAAACTCTGAGGATGTCCTTCAGTAAAGGGTTGGGGACCTGTGTCTGCCCCTTCTTGTCAGGGGTCTGGTACCGGCCCAGTCGCTCCAAGAACACGTGCCTCTGCTTGATCTTGGTCATGGAGTACTGCAGCAAGTCCGTCTTCACAATGTCCACGTGTTTAATCCCCATCCTGAAATAGGCATACTGGAGACACAGACGTGGTTAGGAAGGCAGCTGCAAAAAGCCTGGTAGGTTCCTAAAGCACAGCCAACTGCAACTGTCCAAAAGCACTCGGAGAAACCTGACTGGTCACAATGGCAGAGCACTATGATCCCCAACATCTGCATGATGGCCGACAGCTTTCAAAGCATTTTCAAACTTATATCGAGAAAAATGCAGCAAAAAATAAAGGGCAGGAAGGAGAAATTAAGTTCCACTTTTCTTCATGGGGTAAGAAAAACAGGGAGCATGAAAAAAATAGGTAACCAATTCAGAAAACATCTAGGATCTGACCTGAGCCATCAAA
This sequence comes from Redunca redunca, assembly GCA_006410935.1. Lineage (NCBI taxonomy): Eukaryota > Metazoa > Chordata > Mammalia > Artiodactyla > Bovidae > Redunca > Redunca redunca. The sequence goes on from SJYQ01002682.1 coordinate 71,914, forward strand.
ATTGTTACCAGAAACTCGAGAACCACCTTCACACTTACGTTTCTAAGATCAGCATGCAAAACAGAGCTGAAAGATGAGAGGCCCTGGCTGATTTTAAGTCAGGTGTTTCAAGCAGAGGTCTCACATGAACTCTAAGAATGGGCCCGCGTCATCCATTATTAATGGCACAAAAGTAGCAAAAGATCTTTTACCTGTAGCAGAGACGACGCAAAACTGCATTCTCTGGCTGGTGTGAGCCAAGAGGGTCTAATCTTGACCTTATCCGCGTGCCCAGGTGAGTCAGCTGACCCTGCCTACCGGAAACGTGCTGCTACCCATCTCGCCGCCGGTCAGTCTCACCTGAAATTTGTACTCCAGCTCAGCAGGGTCCTCCCGAAGAACATGTGGGCACCTGTGCAAAATCTCGGTGACTTGCTTCACGGTGAAAAGGCACTTCTCCTTAAGGACCCCAACGACGACTTCAATGTCCCGCTGGCGCATGGTGACAATGTCAGGACAACAGTAAAGCACCCTCTTTAATCTCCCTGAAGGCCATAGAAAGGGCAAGCGCGTCACTTCAGATGTTGCAGAAACCCAAGCGGCCCGCCACCCCTAAACCAGCCAGAGTTTAAAAACACACACGGATCCTCTCCTCCACAGGAGTGCGGCTTCAGGTGCGCCTTCCCGGGAGCACCGTGGGAGCAGAAGGGGCCAGAACGACTCAGGCCGCCAGGGACACCCTCTCACTTCTCACTCCCCAGCCCCTCGGGGAGGCCTCTTTCTGGCCCCCAGGTGACAGGCACCTGCTTCACACGCCCGGGCCCCTCTTGGCCTCCTCGCCTATACAAGACTTTCACAGGGATGTACTGGGAAAGTCAGACAGGAGGGTGAGACAGCAGTTTCTCCCACACTGGGGCTTTGAATTCATGTTTCCTCCTGCAATAAAATAGTCCTTGAAACATTCACAACCAACACCTTTAGACCGAGGAGCTGGAGCGCAATGAGAAGTGGTTCCACAATAACAGCGCGATAATAGCAGTAAGAATACTGATGCACAACCACAAAGCCGACCTCCAGGTCAGCAGGCGGCCACAGGCCTTACCCACACCGAGGCCCTTCTGAGGGACAGAGGCTCTATGAGTGACTGCATTCGGAAAATCGGCGTAGATGGAGACCCCCAGGCAAACTGGGGCGTGTGACCGTCCTATAGATAACGGAGTAAAACTCAGCACCTAGCAACTGGAAACCACTTAAATAAACCGTTAAATCTCCCTAACAGTTGAGTCAATGTCTTGATAAAGCACACTCAGGAATGAATTTCAGGAGCTCAGTGTTTTCCTCTGCAGCTTAAGGCCGCGCTGAGCTTGCCAACTTAGAAAGAAGGCGCATGAGGTGTTAGGGTTTCCCAGGTGGTGCTCATGGTCAAGAACCCACCTGCCAATGCAGGAGATAAAAGAGATGCGGGTTCAGTCCCTGGGTCGGAAGATCCCCTGGAGAGGGAAATGGCAACCCACTCCAAATATTCTTGCCTGGAGAATCCCATGGACAGAGGAGCCTGGTGGGCTACAGTCCATGAGGTCGCAAAAAGTCGGACCTGACTGAAGCCACTGAGCACAAGGATGGTGTTAAGTTGAGCCTTTCAGATTACACTGCAACAGGTAATCTGTTAGGAGAAACACACACCGTTACCTTTTGCTCATCTTCTAAAGAGAAGGAGGCCTGTAGAGATCCTCTGAAATCTGGATTCCCAACCTTTTCTCCCCTTTCCCCATCCCCAACAATATTTCACCAACAAGAGACAAGAATGAACACAACAGTGGAATTCCTCTGATAAAAGTAGGTATGGGGTCCTTGGAGATCCTCATGAGCCCCTACCCTCCTCCTCTGGAAAAGCCCAGAAAGAGACCCAATGGGACTTCCCTGGTGGTGCAATGGATTAAGAGTCTGCCTGCCAATGCAGGGGACACAAGTTCAAATTTGGGAAGACTCTACAGCTACTGAGGCCGCGCGCTGCGGCGGCTGCAGTCTGCGCACCTAGCGCAGAGCTTGTGCTCTGAAACAAGAGCGGCCGCTGCAGTGAGAAGCCCGAGCGCTGCGGCCACGGAGCAGCCCACGCGGCGACGCAAGCCCAGCGCAGCCAAAGAGAAAACCAACCAACTGATGGAAAGAGAGAGCCAGTGAACTTCTAGGATTTGGGGGAGTGAATCCTGGGTGTGGGCGGGGGCGGGATGGTGGCTGGGGAACGGCCACTCCACCTGTGTCCCAGGAACCTGGGAAGGTTTCCCATTGCCCAATAAATGGAGACCCCGACTGGAATCCAAGCCTTTACGGGGAACTCTAAGTCTCTGGCTTCATATCACAGAGACACTAAGCCCACCCCGAGTCAATCAAGCATCAAAGGCACATACACACACGTGAGCCAACGCCACGCGTTACCGTGTGCTGGGCCCACACCACGCACCCACCACCGTTCTAGATGCCAGAGTCCCCACAGCGACCACACCAGACAAGAGTCCGGGCGGGTCACTCAGCTCCCCCTCTCTCCTGCAAGGCCCTCTGCAGAGGTCACTCTGCGTCCTCACCTTTAAGCCAAATCACACATTCCTCTCAAGGACTTCTCCTCCCGCAGAAACCTCCTCAGCCCACCTCATCAGGCTGTTCGGACTCCAGCTCTGGCTCCTCAGCACTACGTATAAAATCCCCACCACCTCATACCTTCTCCAAGGCCCAGCTTTCGCAGGTAACTGGAGCGCTTCTTCATTTGCATCACAGGCAGTTTCAATAACTGAGGACTTTTCTTCAAGGCCACACACACAGGCTCTGGATTCAAACCCAAAAGTATTAATTCTGAAATGATGTCCAGCATCTGTTGAGGGTGGGTACCTGGCTGTATGCTGAGCAGTTCATTAACATGGACATCACTGAAACCCATGTCCAGGAGGGAACTGACGAACTTCTCTTGCAACACAGGAGTTCTCTGCTTCTCGACGAGGCGCTGAATCAGCCCTGTTCTGTGCTCTGGTTTCTGCGCACATTCTTGAGGTTCCACAAAGGACGGCTCCTCAGGGCCCCCTCCACTGGAGACTGTCACTAGTTTACGCAACAAAAAAGCCGTCGTCCTTTTCTGTCCTCCAGGCTGAGCAGTCTGCCTAGTGAGGAGGGCCCAGGTAAGGGGGGTCAGGCGGTGCCAATCCAAGACCTGTAAGGCACAAAGGGAACGAATTCCTCGTCACACCGAAGCAGCGGATACTCAGGGTTTCCGGGGCCAGGGCCTGTAGCTCCTCAGCCCCACACAAACCTGTTTTTATAAGCAATCTGCAAAGTCATAGCTGAACTTTAAAAGCCTGCAGAGAAAGAAGCTCATGTGCAGAGAACAGAGTTTGCAGAAGCATAGATTTGGTTCTGCTGCTCTAACTGTGGGGATAGGGACAAGGAGGGATTGGGAGAACAATCTCAAAGGAAAGTGAAAGTGAAGTCGCTCAGTCGTGTCCGACTCTTTGCAACCCCATGGACTGTGGCCTACCAGGCTTCTCCCTCCATGGGATTCTCCAGGCAAGAGTACTGGAGTGGGTTGCCATTTCCTTCCCCAGGGGATCTTCCCCACCCAGGGATCAAACCCGGGTCTCCCGCATTCCAGGCAGACGCTTTAACCTCTGAGCCACCGGGGAAGCCCTTGCTTAGAAGGTGGGGCGGGG